>JADBJO010007554.1:0-5000 GCA_016801955.1 Conus betulinus | reverse complement strand
GCACATCAAATCTTCAAAACGGAAAATATAAACGAAGCGACAGTGGCAAATTAAACTCTGGTAGCAATCGCTGACGAAGAAGAAGGAAAAAAACACACCAAAAACGAAAACTTTCACTCTACAGGAAGACTTAGAAACAGTTTTTCTCTTATATAAATGTATACAAAAGCAACTTTTCGTTCAGCTAGAAATCAGTCAAAGAGCGGACATCATATCTTGAACGAGGAAGGCACTAAAATGGTCAGAAATAAGCTATCAAGGACAACAGCCGTGTAACAGAATGCCACTTACATTCAATCTGCAGCAGACAATGCATCCGTGTCATTTGACATGAAGAGTTCTTTCTCCTCAGCCACAACTGGAAAATACGCCGCACACAGTGTTGGACGGATTCACAAGAACAACAAACTTCCGAGAAACGCAGAGAGTTATCAGTGTCGGAGTTACCTCAAGCACAGTTTTGGTATGTGGGTCAAAAAAAAAAAGAAAGAAAGAAATAGAAGGTAATTTTACGAAGATGTCCGGGTCGGCGCTATCTTCGCAAAGTTTTGGTATGCAGGTTCGAAAACAAAAAACAAAAACGAAACAAACAAACAAAACAACAAAAAATAAAAATAAATAAATAAAAGGTAGAGTATTGAACTGACACAGCACACTTAGTCACTCAAGTTCTGGCTAACTCCGCGGACAAGTTCTGAGCAGGCAGCAACACAAATAGCTCTCTGGCACCAGGAAAGACAGTGGACCAGTCTACTGAACATAATCTCGCTGTCATCTGTTGACTTGACGTCCCAGAGGGAACAGCCACCGCCTTCACTGCCGAGGGTGTATAAACTATGAGAACGGTTGCACACTGAAGTCTGCGTGAACTGATGTGAGTCACACCCCCACTAGGACCGCTGAGGGAGGAGGCTCCAGCGAGCAATACCAAGTAGTCCTTAGCTGGTGGAGTCCTGCCGAGAGATCAGCCACTGGTGGGGGTGGACCCTAATACGTAGGTGGCCTCGTGTTCAGACTGCACACAGTTACCTCCCCCTTGTGGCAATATTTGCAGGCTCTAATCCCATCCCCGTTGCAAATATACTCCTCCCCCTCCTCCCCCCTCCTCCTCCTACTTATATCCTGTTTTACCTGCTTCACAGTCTCCCCAGGGATCAAAGGGCACAGCGCGGAACATGACCCCGGTTCAACATCTCATTAATATTCATGTTGACCTCCGACACCGCGCGGCAGGCCATGAATGACGTAATGTATGCTTGGTCACGTTCAACATTGTGTCTGCAGATACCACTGCCGTAGACATTACTTTACTTTGTGAACCAAAGACGATGCTGTGTAAAGGTTGGTAAACAGGACAAGATGGTGTGTGTGTGTGTGTGTGTGTGTGTGTGTGTGGTGTGTGTGTGTGTGTGTGTGTGTGTGTGTGCGCGCGCGTATGAAAATCGCTTCTCTGCCAGCTCTTCTGAGACCTAGTCTGGGGGTGTCAGATTTATACGGCTCTGACTCGGAACCAATCACTGTCACGCATATACACCATGTGAAAGAATATACAACACATACTTATTCTATGTGTTAGTCAAATACCAAAGGGCTCCTAGAGGAACACACACACACACACACACACACACACACACACACACACACATACACACAACACACACACACACACACACACACACACACACACACACACACACACACACACACAATCTCAGCTTGCTCGTTGAGCAGAAACAGACGTTTGGCGTCGAGTCTCTTCCTCTACCATCTTACCCAGATGCCAGATTTATACGGACCTCACTTCTAAAGCTCGGAAACCAATCACTGTTACGTATATACACCGTGCAAAAGAAGATACAATACATATTCATTCTATGTATTAGTCAAATATCAGAGGGCTTCTAGGAGAACATACACGCACACACACACACACACACACACACACACACACACACACACACACACACACACACACACACACACACACACACACCACACACGCACGCACGCACACACACACACACACACACATACACACGCACACACACACACACGCACGCACGTACGCAAACACACACACACACACACACACACACAACACACACACACACACACACACACACACACACACACACACACACACACACACTAACACACACACACACACACACACACACACACACACACACACACACACACACACACACACACACAAGATCTCAGCTCGCTCGTTCAGCAGAAACGCATTTGGGATCGAGTCTCTTCTTCTACCATTTTACCCAGTAATCAAATTTTCAAGGAATTACTTGTTTATCAACAGTTGTTTCATGGTCTTGCCTTGTTTGCTACATCAATAACATAAACACTGTACTTCCTTTGAGGTTATGTCAATTGTTCAGAGTTCCAGCTAGTTTGATTCTGATGGCTTGTATCTCTGGTTGTGTCCCATACGTTGATGTTCACTGGTAAATATGTCCTCCTTTCCCTCCTCCACTCCAAACTCGATTTCAGCACATTTCTTCAATGTTATTAGTATTCACATGATAACAATAATGATAATAATGATAAAGCCTAGTAGCAATAATAATGACAACAACAACAACAACAACAACAACAGTAATATAGCTGATGCTGCTGTCATCGTTGTTATTGTTGTTGCTCTTTCTTCTTCTTCGTCTTCTTCTTCTTCGTCGTTCTTTCTTATTTGTCTTTAATCATTAATCATTATTCTTACTCTTCCATTTAGTACTTTCTTTTCTTGGTTATAATTCATATCTAGTTACCTTCCAATGTCACTGTTCACACGGACATCACAGAATGTGTGTGAGTACACACTTTTTAGACAGGATTTTATATACAACTTCTTCTCGTGTATCTCGTTTACTCTTGTACGAACACGATGCACTTCAAACAGCACTTGAAAGCAAAGACTGGATATGTTCTCTTTTCCAACAACGCTGTTAGCAGGCAGCTACAACACATTTGTACTGTCCACACAGAGGAACTGAAACATCTCACAGAGACGGGATTTTCCTGGGCTTGATAAATAGGACAACGAAGATGGAGTGATGTGTTCATGTGAGAAAGGGACGGCGAGGTGACAGCGACACGTTTTATTAAGTGTGTGTGTGTGTGTGTGTGTGTGTGTGTGTGTGTGTGTGTGTGTGTGTGTTGTGTGTGTGTGTGTGTGTGTGTGTGTGTGTGTGTGTGTGTGTGTGTGTGTGTGTGTGTGTGTGTGTGTGTGTGTGAGTGTTGTGTGTGTGTGTGTGTGTGTGTGTGTGTGTGTGTGTGTGTGTGTGTGTGTGTGTGTGTGTGTGTGTGTGTGTGTGTGTGTGTGTGTGTGTGTGTGTGTGTGTGTGTGTGTGTGAAAGGAGGAAAGGAAGAAAGATTTGACCTAGCTCAGACTGGCATTGATGATGAAATCACAGAATCTAAACTGGATGACGCAATAGCTAGATGCACTAAGGATAGTGCTCCAGGACCAGACAAAGTACGGTATGCAGATATCAAACAGCTCTCAGAGGAGGAGAGAACCAAACTCTTCAGTCTCTACCAGGAGAGTTTTGATAAAGGCTATGTCCCAGAAGACTGGACACACAGTAGCTGAAAGATTTACCAAAGCCAGGAAAAGATCATCATCAGCTAAATGGCTACCACACACTCACTATGCAAAATATAGCAGGAGAGCTCATGGAACGAATCACAGCAAAAAAAACTCGCAAGAGATCTTGAAAGTCGACAAATCCCCCCATCAAATCAAGGAGGCTACAGAACAGGTAAAAGTACATGGGGAAAATGTGGCTGCTTTTGCCTATGAAGTGTACGAAGGACTCCAAAGAAAGGAAGAAACACTAGCTGTTGCAATAGATCTGGAAGATGCATACAACAAAGTCCAGTTCTCGCTTCTCATGGAACTACTCCTTGACTATGGATCAGCAAGACACTTACACGATGGATAGCAGCGGCACTTCGGGAGTGAACCGTCATTCTACGATTTGGAGATTGGACTTCTGAACCTCATAAACTTTCTATGGGATTACCTCAAGGTCCTTCTCTTTCTCCCCTGTTCTGTACAATGTCTACACAAAAGGCCTAGCAGACCTCAACAGAAACGGAATTACTCGAGTGATGACATATGCAGATGACGGCCTGATCTACAGAACATCAAAAAATGCTGAAGAAAAAACGAAAGCAGTTCAGCAACAGTTGAATAACATTGCTCAGTGGTGTCAAGAAACTGGATCGTCCATCAGCCCTACAAAAGCCCAGACATTAGTCTGCACTCTCAACAACAAGACATCAGGACAAGTACCCTCAACAGTTTCTTCAATGGAATACCAGTTGAATCAACTAACAACCTACGCTATTTAGGTGTAGGCTTTGACAGAATGCTAACCTTTAGAAAGCATGTTGAGAATATTTTCTTAAATGCAAAAAAAAGGCTTATCTGCCATGGAAGCAATGGCAGCTTAAGGCATTGAACAGCGCCATGTCTACCAACTGTATCACGCACTTGTACTCAGTGTGATAGATTATGGATTAGGGCTTACCACACTGTCCAACAGCAACCTTCTCAAATTAGAAAGAATTCAAAATAAAGCAATGAGATTGATCCTGGGAACCACGAAGGACACACCAGTACAAACTATGCGACACCTGCTCGACCTTCCTTCAATGCAGGCAAGGCACAAGCTGGAACAGGTGAAGGCATATTTCAGAGCACCTCAAAATCCCCACAAACCCACTTCATGTGGCGCCGGCGGTCAAAGAAACAAAAGGCACTCGCCTAGGACATGGAAAATCATGGATGGGACAGGCAGAAGACAGTATACAGCTTGTGTGCCAGTTAGCAGAAGTCAAAGAAACAAGGGAATGGGAGAAATATCCAGACCACTTGAAGCACCTCTACCAGATTGCCATCGCTCCAGAACTTGGAAGACATTGTCGAGAATGGCCAGAAGGCAAAACCAACGCAGAAATTCAGATGCTGGTAGAAGACC
>JADBJO010007553.1:95000-110861 GCA_016801955.1 Conus betulinus | reverse complement strand
AATCTTGCTCAGCAGTACTTTTAGTAGCTGCTGTCATAAATTCCACGGTATTCAAAGCGAGGGTCTTTATTAAATTGTAAATCTTTTAGCTCAGTCAGTATTCTTTTATAGTAAATCTGCTCAGTACTTTTATAATGTCATAAATTCCACGGTATTCAAAGCGATGGTCTTTATTAGATGGTAAATTTTGCTCAGCGGTGCTTTTAGAAGCTGCTATCTTAACTTCCATGGTACGCAGAAAGAGGGTCTTTATTATATAGTAAATCTTACTTAGCGGTACTTTGAATGGCTGCTATTTTAAAATTCTACGGTACTCAAAGCGTGGGAGTCTACACAGTTACAAAATCTTACACAGCACGATTCTCGATTACTGCTTTCTTAAATTCTAAGCAAAATCTATTATAATCAAGTCAAGAAGATGTTTATTTAAAGTTAAATCTCGCACTGGTGGGATTCTTTATTACAATTTTTATTTCTCAAATCCTAGACAAAATGCACAGTATCTAAAGCAAGGGGACCTTTATTTGAAGGTAAATTTTACGCGTGGGATTTTAATCACAACTTTGGTAAATCTTTGACAATATCTTTGGCATTCGAAGGGAGGGGTCTCCATAGGAAGATCAAACTAAGACAACGGATAGTGTAAACAGCTTCTGTCTTTAATCCTTAAACGACAACCAGGGATCACCCAGTCGCCCAAAGCCAGTGAAAATACAAGTATGCGGTGAATTCCTGAACCAAGTATCCATCGGGTGATCCAAAATTAGCTTCTACACCCATTATTTCGCCGACATGTGTTTTGACAATCTACAGCTTAAATTTTGATCTGAAACGGCCGTCGACTTCGTCATTTACACTCGCTGCACGCAAAGCTGGTACATTGAGATTAATTAATCCTGCTGACTCCACAGACACTGTTAACTTTAAAGGTGCAGCTGCCTGTCTAGACGATATTGTTTAAAGGTGCAGCTGCCTGTCTGGACGATATCGTTTAAAGGTGCAGCTGCCTGTCTAGACGATATCGTTTAAAGGTGCAGCTGCCTCTCTAGACGATATCGTTTAAAGGTGCAGCTCCTTGACTAGACGACATTGTTTACAGGCGCAGCTGCCTATCTAGACGATATCGTTTAAAGGCGCAGCTGCTTGTCTAGACGATATCGTTTAAAGGTGCAGCTCCTTGACTAGACGATATCGTTTAAAGGCGCAGCTGCCTATCTAGACGATATCGTTTAAAGGCGCAGTTGCTTGTCTAGATGGTATCGTTTAAAGGCGCAGCTGCCTATCTAGACGATATCGTTTAAAGGCGCAGCTGCTTGTCTAGATGGTATCGTTTAAAGGCGCAGCTGCTTGTCTAGACGGTATCGTTTAAAGGTGTAGCTGCTTGTCTAGACGATATCGTTTAAAGGTGCGGCTGCTTGTCTAGACGATATCGGTTGAAGGTGCAGCTGGCTGTCTAGTTGATATCGGTTACAGGTGCAGCTGTCTGTCTAGTCGATATTGTTTAAAGGTGCAGCTGCCTGTCTAGTCGATATTATTTAAGGTGCAGCTGCCTGTCTAGACGATATCGTTTAAGGGTGCAGCTGCCTGTCTAGTCGATATCGTTTGAAGGTACAGCTGCTTGTCTAGACGATATCGTTTAAAGGTACAGCTGCCTGTCTAGACGATATTGTTTAAAGGTGCAGCTGCCTGTCTAGTCGATATCGTTTAAAGGTGCAGCTGCCTGTCCAGCCGGTATCGTCCGGCCAGCGGTTTTCATTTGTCTGTGAGCCCAGTTGCACGCCATCGCCACATTTGTCGCTTTCCCACTGAACTCCTCTCTCCAGTGTAATGATATGAAAACGTTCTTAATAATATGAAAAACGTTCTTACAATGTGCAAGTATGAAAGTTTCAAAACAGTAAACGCGGGGAGAGGGAGATGGAGACAGGGGATGGGAACGGGAGGGGGGCAAACTACTTGGAGCGTCGTCTCTGCGTTGGAGAAATGGATTCTACTATCATTCCACTAACAGCTGCGCAGCGCGAAAAGGGGGCAGCTTTTTTTCGGGATATCCTTCTGATCTGTCGAACTCAATTTATTTTACATTTTGATGCTTTTTAACCGTTTGGAAAGAAAAAAGAGAAACGAAAGAAATGCGGTGTGTGTTGAAAGGAAAAAGCGGTGGCACATAGCAAATCCATTAGTAGTGAGAAATGTCGACGGGCTAGTGGAATGTAATATCCACTAAGCTGGCTGGTCAGTTAGTTTTTTTTTTCATTTTTTTCTAATCCCTAGCAGGATGCTCTCACCAAAATTTAAAGCCTCAAAAAATCGAATGAACTCAAGTGGGAGGTGTCCCTCTTAGAAGTAAAGCTGGAACAGAAGGATTTTCAATAATGACTTTAGAAAAAAAGGTCCAGGGTATTCAAAGAGAAAGGATGTTTATTGGCGATGAAGAGGGTGGCATCAGAATTTCTAATAAAGTCTTTCTTAAATAATTTAGGAAAGGGAAAGGGAAGGGGGGGGGGGGGGGGGGGGGGGGGCTCTAAGAAAATTAGTATTTCTTTGGAGACAAATCTGGGACAGCTGGAGTCTTAACACTTTTCTGAAATCATACAATTCCGTTTACAAATCTGGGACGTTTAAAGTCCTGTAAACCCGTTTTAAGTGTGCACAGTATAGCAAAATCGCTGTAAAATGTGAATCAAAACAATATATGAAATCATTATAATGCATGATATCACGCATAATCACGCAGATTTAGTCACATTTAAGAGAAGATAAAAAAAAAAAGCACACTCGATCGGCGCCTATTTGGTCTGCTCCCATGAAATCTCGTTCGAATAGCCGCTGCTGACGTCAGCGCTGTGACGTCATGTCCAGGGCACTCGTGCAGGTGGAAAACGAAACTAAGCTCGCTTGAAACTTGACCGACCAGTACCTCGTGTTCATAAGCCACTACAAATCCCCCCACAGCGTGTGCTGAACCGGGATTTTCGGAGACAGCAACATCTGAATCGCGTATATCTTTTCACCAATTTCCAAAGGATCAACGCCGTAAGAAAGAAAGAATGGGCGTGTAGAATCAACAAAGGGGGTGAGCATGGCAAGTTATGGATGCCGAAAAGCCACGGCGTTGTCTGCTCCAAGCGTTTTTTGCTAGGTGATTTCACGTTGAGATCAAGGCTCAGCGGAAACCACGGCATTTCTAAGTTCGCTCCCGAGCCAACAAACGATGCCGTTCCCTCAGTGTTTGAGCACAACGAGGGAGAAAGAAAAGGGCACCAGGCTGCAGCTCCCAGATGTGCATCGCTGGTTAACAAACAGAGAAGGCTGGAGGCGAGTTGGCCTACAGTAACAAATCATGTGCAGGACGATGAATACCTGAGTGAATCATTAGATTTGAATCACAGGATGATGAAATTCCAAGTAGGACATTTGTACACATGTCATCATTCCTCCGCGTGTCTCTCATGCCCAGTCTCCTTGTGTTGACTACAAGTACTGTCAGATGTGTGAATGCTGGAAGTAGGAATACTGCAGTGCTTGAACTTGGCTGTTACTATGTTTCTAAACTTTACTACTGTATTATTACTCGTCCTCAAAAAATTTTAATGTTTTTTTTTTCCAGTTTCTTATTGAGAGATTGATTTGCAACAAATCATACATGAAAAAAAAAGTTACAACACAGAGCAGGATAGAAAGCATATTGTACATATATATTTTGATTTAAATCAATCAGTCATGTGGCTTATAGCTCCCCCCCCTCCACCCCCCCCCCCCCCCCCCCGTCCCCTCCCAAGCTCTGGGCCATATCAGGGTTGACACCTTGGAAGTTAATTTCTATCACTGTCTTTTAGGCAGAAGACTATACAGATACTCATTTATTTTGATTTACATGAACCACAAGATGAAGTCTTATCCCAAACCCATGTTAACATGAACTGCATATACACTCATTCTCAACCAAATCATCAACAGAACACTAATGTGGTAGGAAGGGTCATCTCAAACAATTCCTCTGTACATAGATCAGTTTTGAGTGAAATGTCAAGTTACTGGACTGGAGCTGTCAGTTGATTTCCAAAGTGCTGAACTATGCGAGGACAGCAGGATGCTTGAGGAAGCCTTGATGGTGATAACATCCCAGCAACTGGTACAGAGGATAAAGAAGCCACAGCAGCCACTACAATGTGTTGTGACATCATCAAGGCTGAGTACATTAATCAGTTCAGTGGAGAGAAGGTCAAGTGGGGCCATTTTCAAATAAGATTACTTTCAACAAATAATAGATGTCACCAGGAACGCACAGTGTATTCACTCTTTGATAAGGGCAATGGTCTAACTTTCTGGTTTCTTAACAACCTTATTCCATTAGCTGTTCAGGATTTGATTCATTATTTGACAAGTTTGATATCACATATTGCCGAAATGTGCTTTTGCAAGCAACAGTAGTATTATCAGTTGCGTATTGGCAACTCTCTCTCAGCATCATCCTAAATCCATTACATACGCTTACTTGGAAGCACACTTTGCCATAAAATGAACACACACCGTTTGGGGTGTTAAATCGGGTCAAAAATCAACTGCAGCCCTACTCACAATCACAAAGTCAGAATGTCCCCGTTGTACATTCTAAGAAACATAATGCTAATAATTAGAATTTATATACTGCAAATCCTAAAACAGCTCTAAGCGCTTTACAATAAAATGACTATCGATTCCTTTCACCGAAAGCACACACACACACGCACACACACACACACACACACACACACACACACACACATGTCCCTGCACAATCGCAGTACGCGAAAGCCCACACGCAGCCACGCACAACTCGCGAGCTGATTCTAACACGCCCACTCGCACTATTTGACATGAGGACAATTGACGACAGAATAGCAAACTGCACACTGTATCATGAAACTGGCACACATAGCGTACCATTCCTTAACTATGCTCCTACAAAAACAAAAAACGGATCCTGAGACTGGGAAACAGATGTAATATTCAAAGGCTGCAGGTATCGAAGGCTCAGTTCTGTGTTTACCTGTCACTGTCGTCTGCTACAACTGGATTGGGAGCAAACTCGCGTTCACCTTCCGATTCAGACGATTCTGACGACCAGTCAACCTCCTTCTGCTGCTGCACCCACGGCCGACAGAAGTGGTTCGTCTTGATATGGCTCCATAGTCGACGGTATGATGGGGTAGGAGGGTTGAATTTAGATCTAAAGCTCGCGGAACGCAAAAAAACCCTGTAAGATACGTCACAACAAAGAGCGATAACTCTTGAGGGCGACGAAACCCCGTGCGAGGCCAGATACCACGGCAGTGACGACAACGAAGGCGAAAATTCTGCCGCTTGAAAAATGTTTTACGGATTAAAGTGTACATCTGCTTACTACACCTCCACGAACGTGACTTGAAAATTGTGTTAACATAATAAAGTTTCTGTTTGTTTCAAATAAACGCCCTGCAAAAAGGCTTCAACGCGTTTCAAAGCGATTTCCCCTCCGGGTTTACAGGACCTTTAAAGGGAAAGAATCTTTGTAGGTAGGCAGTCCAACCAAAGCGAGATTCTCTGAACAACTTTCCCATGTCCTTCAAAACATTCTCTGGTATGGGACAGTGGGATTTTCCTAATGAAAACGTTTCTTATGTTCTTAAAAACAGGGAGGGTGTATTTAAAAAGAAAGAGTGTGAATGGGGAGATAAAGCTGGCACTGTCATCCAGTCCAGTTCTGTGTTACGGCCCTGCAGACAGCTGATGGTCACACCAGGTCTGTCGCTTCGTCCACATTGATTCCATCTATCTATCTATCTATCTATCTATCTATTTATATATAAATATATATATATATATCATCGGAGAAAAATTCTGGATTCATAAGCTACAAAGCATCCACTAGGCATGACTGATCGTTAGTTACAGGTACTGAGTTCCCTTGCATTGATAGTGACTCAGTTGTTCCTCTGGTACAACTAACAAAATGAAAAGCCAAGAGAGAGACACTTGACACTTTGATATTTTATTCTCACGCACAGTAGTAATGCAGTAAGGTTAAAAGAAATCTTGACTGACTCGACCATCCACTCAATCAACTGATGACATTGTATCTCGCTGATCTCTTCCACATGCGATGAATGATAATATTCATTCAGATGTCTCTTATAATGCATTATCTTAAAATTCACTCTCCTTCATCTGTCTAATTTTTAATGCTTCCGCATTGAATTTCGCCACTGATTTAATTACGAGTTCATCATCTGATGATAATACGACAGCGACATTTTGTCTTTTCGCTATATCTAACTGGAAAAATGAACAATTTTGTCCGCACTTCATTATAAGCAGTACAGTGGAACAGAAAGTGTTCTTCGTCATCAATAATGTGCCTACATGCAGGACAAGGAGATTCTGTGGATGTTTCACATTCAAACCATCTTTTCTTCGCATTAAAACTTAAAGTTCTCAACCTAAATCTTGCGTAATTTATTCTGTGCCATTTTATCTGTTATGATATTGAGAAACTTTTCAGAGAGAGAGAGAGAGAGAGAGAGAGAGAGAGAGAGTAAATATACTGGTGGGAGTGGGGAGTGAAGAAAACAACTGGATGGTGTATCACACTTTGCATCACTTGGTGATGACATTACCGTAATTATGCAAGTTTTCTTTTAACATCGACCCAATGATGTCACTCCACTTTTGACGTGATTACTCTGTCGTCCTTGAAAAAGAGCAGCCGCTCGAAATATTGGATTATATTTGTTTACATTGCTTGTTTGCCTTTTTACATCTCTCTCTCTCTCTCTCTCTCTCTCTCTCTCTCTCTCTCTCTCTCTCTCTCTCTCTCTCTCTCAAAGTGTCTGTTTCAAACGTACCACACACAGCTTGAAAATGAATCGATTTTCCTATTAAATTCTTGGACCAAACAGAAACTGTTTATCTGTACAGGAAACTAAAACAACTAAGAGCCAGCGGACCCATCCTGAGCGTTGTTTTCACGAGAGCCTGTCCTAAAGTGTGTACGTCGAGTGCCGTGTACATCCGGACACTGTTCCAACACGTTTCACTATTGGTTGCTCGTCCCATGGAAAACACCACGCCATGTTGCTACCTTTCAAAAGATACGACTGTGTGAGGGGGAAAAAAGACTGGCCTGTGTGTAATCGGCTCAAATGCTGTTTCTGCGTGACAGCCAAATGGCAGGTGGTAGGATTTTTTTTTTTAAGTTGGACGGACATGGAAAAAAAGAAAGTTAATTCTCCGCTCATGCCTTCAGTTCCTCTTGCCAGAAGTTTGTGACACCAGTGTGGACTCCGGTTTTCCAGATCGGTGCAGGGACAGATGGTCTGGCCACTGCTTTTACTGGCGGCAATGTTGGCAAGACGATGACCCAGCTCATTGCCTTCAGAGGTTTTTTGTTTGTTGTGTTTGTTTTTTGTCCTTCAACCTCCAATTTCTTCACACCTTTTTTTTTTTCAATTCCATTTTTCTTATTATTAGAAAAAAAAAAGTTTTGTGGGTCCTCCAGCCTCCCATTTTTTTCCCCACTTTTAGTTTCTTTTTTCTTTCTTTCTTTCTTTCTTTTTCTTTCTTTCTTTCTCTGTATCAACTCACATTCACCCTGCATATCTGTAATGTCGTTTTAGCGATGGACATTCTCATGTGAACTCTAGCATTTTAGTGTTTGATACAGATTGTCTGGGCTTGTTAGCTTCCTTCAGAGCATGACACTGCAACAATCGCCTCAAAAACAGTTTTCGCATATTCTTAAAAAACAAAATAATAATAATTAATAATAATAAGTGGGTTATTCAAAGAACGGGGGTTTTTAGGGGTGTTGTTGGGTGGTGGTGGTGGTGGTGGCGGTGGTGGTGGTGGTGGTTACTAAACAAAGTCCCAAAATGTGTCAGCAACTCCCAGTCTGTACTGGAACAAGGCCTTAGACAGGAGGGTCTTCATGGTGAGGTGTTGCTGTAGCACTGGTGGCCATCTGCTGCCACTCGGAGGTCAACGGATGACCGGTCTGAGGTAGTGTGTGGCTCAGATGCCCAGTCTGTTGCCGTGGCTCATATGACCAGTCTGTTACCATGACGATCAACGACACAACACACAGCACATGCACACACAGAGACTGAGGAACAGAGCAATATCCGCCTCTCGTCTTTTCGGCTCCATCCGCTCCCTCTCTTGTGTGGTTGTGTGGGTGTGCGGTGGTTATAGCGTGGTGCCTGTTGATGTGCGGTGAGGGGGGGGCGTGTGTGCGTGCACTGCAAGATGGGCGCAGCTGACGGAATCCACGGGGACACGCACGCGGGATAAGTGGGTTGATTGTTCCCTCTCGTACTGAGAACTCTCTCTCTCGGTCTGCAGGCGGAGAAGAGGAAGGGGAGTAAGGAGGCGGACAGCCGACACATCTCGGCCCTTCCATTCCTACCTCTCTACTCTCACTCCCCCTCCTCCTCCCCCATCACTCTGCTCCTTGTATCCTCTCCCAGCTACCGGGCATCCTTTTCTCGCCAGCCTCCCCAGCTCTCTCCCTCAGTGTCGCTCCGTCTTCCCATCTCCCCTCTTCTCCCTCCCTCCTCCCCCTGCTCCCGTCTCTCGCCAACCTCCATCGCTCTCTCCCACACTCCTTGCCTCCCACATCCCCTACTCCCACTACGAGTAAACCCCCTCTGCCCCCTCCTCTTACAAATTTCCCCTTCGCATGTCCTCACTCCAGCATCTCAGATCTCCTCCTCTCAACTCAACTTCTACCAAAGTGATAGCCGATAATCAGAGGGACACTCTCTTCTCTCTCTTCCGTCTCTCACTCTCTGCCGCGTTGTTTCTTTTGTGGTGTGGTGTGGTGTGGTGTGTTGTGTGTGCTTTGCTCCTCCGTCTGCCGCCGTCTAGCAGCGATCCTCGTCTTTGGGCCTCTTGGCCGCCCCCGTCCTCTGTGTTCTCTCCCGCTCCTCTCTCGAGAGGCGAGCTTCGCTCGCGCGCCCGCGGGCTTCTCGCGCTACGGCCCCCGGGGGCCCAGATGCCGCGTCCGTCCCGCGCCGGGCGCGCGGCAGACCCGGCTCGGCCTGCGCTCCGGGCGTGCACGCACAGGGCTATCCTTCCTTCCTCTCCCCTCTCTCGTATAGTCCTCATCGTTCTGCTCAGAGCCCGGGAAAAGGGGGGGGAGCTCGCAGCGCGCCGGGCGCGCCGGTCTGCCCCAAAGCGGAGGCGCGCCGAACAAGGCCGCCGCGGCGATCCCCTCACTCTCTTAGGTTCGGCATTCATAAAAAAGAAAAACATAGTCTCCTCTGCATACAGTTGCTTTTGTTTGTTTTGTTTGTTTTTGTTGTTTGTGATTGTTTTTTTTTGTGTTTACTTGCTATCAGCCAGTTCCACTTGCTACTCTTGTTTTTTGTTTTGGTGGTTTTTTTTTGTAATAAGATATTTTTTTTTTTGTTGAATTTTTTTTTTGTGTTGTTTTGTTTTTAGTGTTGGTTTTTTGGAAGCATACGTACAGGACCCAGACTTCCCCCCCCCCCCCCCCCCCCCCCCCCCCCCCCCCGCATATCTCCGCATGCATGTTTCAGCGTTATATCATACCGTTTTCCCCCTGTCGCAGACAAGTCTTTATGGTTCCCTTTTTTTTTTTACTGACCTGAATTTATCGTTCGCTAGTTATCTAATGTATCTTTGTCCGGCAGCGAATATAAACTTATTCATACATATGGGGCGTGTGGCGTGCTGCGCTGATTTTCTGCCGCGCAGCAGGTAGATACAGCCTACCGAAGGGAAATATGCAGACTACAGTCATGTGTTATACCATGGAAAGAACCCCTACGCACATCCCGCCACTTAATTGGCGAAAACAGTTGCTAACTGCTTGTACCTTCTGTAAATTAAGATAACAGACTTGAACTATGCTCCACAATTTGTGTTGATGTATCATATGATTTATGAAAATAATTCGTCGATTAAGATGTAAGGGTACCACTAACAACGGTGACCCTCACGTTATGTGTGTTGTGGGGGTGTGGGGGGACTGGTGTGGGTGAGTGTGTGTGTTGTGTGTGTGTGTTGTGTTGTGTGTGTGTGGGACGTTACGTCGCGGGCGTGACGTGCGCGCGACGCGATGTGTGTGTGTGTGTGGCAGTGTGTGTGGTGCTGTGTGGTGGTGATGTTTGGTAGTGCTAGGATGGGGGGAGGGGTTGTTTGTGTGTTGTGTGTGTGGATGCTGTGTGGTAGTGTGTGTTGGTGTGTGCGTGCGGCTGCTCGCGTGGGTGTGTGTGTGAAATACGTCCACACGGTTGGTCTGTAAGCAAGTTTAACAAAACTATAACCGGGCGAAGAATGTGGGAACGAACGACTTTTGTGGAGAACCTTTCCATAGGCCTCAGTAAGTGGCCGACTCCTAAACACTTTCAGAAAGCCAATCAATGAAAAAAGTAAAATGATGTGTCCCCAAAAATGTACCCCTCGGTACTGTTGTAAAACGTGTGTTTCAGAACGCACACGCCCCCGCTGTTCCCGTTATCCCTTATCGATTGGTTTAGTTTAACGCGTCGACACATCCGACAGACGTTTCGTTCCACATGATGGTAAATTGCTTTCTGTGGAACCCAGTATGATCACATACGTCTGTTTTAAATATTTTTCACCTCAAATATGATTAATGCCAACCCAAAGTCAATAGCCCACAGTGTAAAAAGTTATACGTGTGTTTGTGTGTGGGTGTGTGGGGGGGGGGGGTGGGGTGGGGGGGGGGGGGTGGTGGGGGGCGGGGGTGGGGGGGGGGGGGGGGGGGGGAGGGGGGGGGGGGGGTGGGGTGTGTGGGTGTGTGGGGGGGGGGGGGGGGGGGTGGTTGGGGGGGGGTGGGTGTTGGGGGGGAGGGGGGTGGGGGGGGGGGGGGGGGGGGGGGGGGGGGGGGGGGGGGGGGGGGGGGGGGTGGGGGGGGGGGGGGGGGGGGGGGGGGGGGGGGGGGGGGGGGGGGGGGGGGGGTGGGAAGGAGGGGGGGGGGTGTGGGGGGGGGGGGGGGAGGGGGTGAGGGGGGGGGGGGGGGGGAGGAGGAGGGGGGGGAGGGGGGGGGGGGGGGGGGGAGGGTGGGTGGGGGGGGGGGGGGGGGGGGGGGGGGGGGGGGGGGGTTGGTGGGGGGTGGGGGAGGGGGGGTGGGGGGGGGGGGGGGGGGGGGGGGGGGGGGGGGGGGGTGGGGGGGGGGGGGTAGGGGGGGGGGGGGGGGGTGGGGGGGGGGGGGGGGGGGGGGGGGGGGGGGGGGGTGGGGGGGGGGGGGGGGGGGGGGGGGGGGGGGGGGGGTGGGGGGGGGGGGGGGGGGGCGTGGGGGGGGGGGGGAGGCCGCATAATGTGTGTGTGTGTGTAGTGTTGTGTTTGTGTTGTGTGTGTGTTTGGTGGTGGGGGAAGGGCCAGCATAGTGGTTGTGGTGGTGGGTGTTGTGGTGTGTGTGAGTGTGTGTGTTGTACATGTTTGTTTGTTGTGTTTTTGCATGTTATGTATCATGTATGTATGTGTGTGTGTGTCCGTTGTGTTGTGTGTGTTGGTAGTGTGGCGGTGTGGGGTGGCGGGTGGGTTCCCGGACAGGGTCTGTGGCGGTGGGGGGGGGGGTGGGGGGGTGGGAGGGCAGGTCTGTTCGGTCTCGTTGTGGGTCGCCGGGGGGGGGTGGTGGTACAGTATAGGGGGGATCGCATCAACGTGTGTGTGCGTCGTTGGTGTGGTGTTATTGGTGGCGCGCGCGTCCGCGGCGCCTGCGTGCGTGGCATGCGAGCAGTGCCGTGTTGCGTTTGGTGAGGGTTTTTCCCGGGATGAGATGTAGACGGAGGGCGAAGTGGGGCCCCTGTGACACGCTTCAGCTAGTGCAGTGATCCCCTGAGGTTTTGGGACGGGATTGTTTGGTCGTATTCCTTTATCCAAGGAAGCGATTTACTTTGGGCAAAGCGCGGAGTACAGCATTCTGTAGGGAATGTCCTTGTAAAACACAACACAACTTCGACACACGGGCCAAAAGATTTAGCCTCAGAGAGAAAAAAAGCTTAGCAACTACCAATAACACCTGGGGGGGTACGACGGATGGGGTGGTGTACCGTTAAATCTGATGGGGGAATTGGGGAGTAAGAAGAGGTGGCGAAAAGTGAAGAGGGGGGAGGGGGGTAGTGCTGACTTTATCTGTGCACTTCAATTACAAAATGTTAGCAATAACAAACATGGTACATGAAACCGCATCAGTATTAAATACTGGTAATCTGTGTTGGATTCTTTCTACTCTCCTTCTCCTCTCTCTCTCTCTCTCTCTCTCTCTGCATATAATATATATATATATAATTTATTTAAAATACTGCTAAAAACTTTGCTAATAAAAAATCTTTAAGGTGCTCAACCCCTTGGTGAGTAGCAACAATCTTTGTTAAAAATCGTATGATAAAGGAAGTTTAAAAAGCAACAGATCTGTTTCGAGCCAGCGCTCTCGTCAGGACCTGACGAGAGCGCTTGGCTCGAAACAGATCTGTTGATTGTTTTAAAACTTCCTTTTATCCTACTATTTTTTAACAATAATATAGATTATATAATATATATATATGATTATATCTATTACGATTTATTGACGATTTTTTTTGTCGACAATAATAATATTAAACTTGAACTGAAGTGATGAAACAGTGACCGCGATTCATTCCACCTGTCTTGCTTTACAAGCCATGAAAGCAAAAAATTCATGTACTAAACCACCAAACGATGGAACAAAGATATTACTAAATAGACACAACGCTTTTTGAACTATTGGGTGTCTCTTATATAGGATAAACAAACAGATCTTGTAAATGGTGTTTGTCCCGCCAGAAGAAGACGCAATAGGTCGAAACGCGTCGTGTCAGTTTTGTCATTTTTGTTGCTTCTTCATTTGAGGGCTTAGTATTTCATTTTTGCTTTTATGTTTCAATTTCCGACTGCAGTCACCTCCCTTTGAAACACACCTTTCTTAAACTAGACAGAAGACCAGTGCATTCATTTTCGACGGAAACTGGAATAGCTGAAATCACAGGAAAGAAATGGCAAGGCTGATTTGCTCTTCCTATATCGATTGATTCTTACATGAACGCACGGTTCTAAAACACCGGTAGTGATGAAAAGTCTAAATTGAATTAATGTATCTCTTTCAAACTTTGGATGACACCAATTACGCTATCTGCAGTCAATACTCCTCTCTCGGGAAAGTGTCAAGTGTCCGACACGATGAAGGTCCAGGCTTTTCCCAAGGAAAATCAAAATGCGTAAAAATTAAAGCACTATGGTACGAGTTCTTGGCATTACTGTTCAAAAGTAATAACATCCTGTTTATTTGCGAGAGAGAGAGAGAGAGAGAGAGAGAGAGAGAGAGAGAGAGAGAGAGAGAGAGAGAGAGAGAGAGAGAGAGAGCATTTTCCCAAATGAGGGAAAAAAGCGGAGCGATCCTATTTGTTGTCGGAGTATGGGTCCGGAAGCAAGCTTTCCGTCGCACTCCCCCTTGTCACCCTCGTGCCTGCCTTGGTCGCCTCCGCCCGGTGTTACCTTCAAAGATCACGGGAGGGAAGATATTTGTAAGAGGGGGAAGAAGCAGAACAATCGCTTTTTTGTTCAATTTTTATTTATTTATTTATTTTTTATTTTGTTTTTTAGTGGAGATGGAAGCCCGGAAACAACCCCCTATCCTCTCCTCCCCGTTTCGCTTTCTTGACCTAATTCGGCTTTGCATAGGTTTGACGTAACATCGAGAGAGAGAGAGAGAGAGAGAGAGAGAGAGAGAGAGAGAGAGAGAGAGAGAGAGAGAGAGCGAGAGAGAGAGAGTCTACTAGTTCATCATGGTTCATCGAGAGTTACTCGGGTTTTTGTTATGTGACGATTTACAACCATACCTGTCTTTACACACGGACAAGTGAACTGAATAACTGAGATGAAAGCTACTGATTTCATTTTCTCCGAAGAGAGAGCATGTCAGAATATCTGCCGATCTGACCACTCGCCAACACGGAGAAATACAGTACTACCGTCAACATGCGAAAATTGCGTACGTCAAGAATCTTAGGCTGTATATTCAAGAACAATCACGAACAAATAACCACAAAGAACCGTTCCACATGCTGCAACTGTGACAAGAGATTGGTGTTCCATTGCGCAATGTGTCCCAAAGGGCCGGGGCTTCAGCGACTCCAAACCTGAACATCTGTAGAAGCTCCGGAGAACGAGGAGGCAACAGAGACACAGGGTCCAAGGCACGAACAGAGACACTACGCAGAACGTAAAATCCAGACGGTTATGCTTCATCTTAACACCTTCAGAACATGAAGCTTCACCACAATCATAACCATGGAATGTAGTGTCTGCCATGACAGGATGGCGGGAAGATCTGGGCTTGGACCAGCAGAATTGTGTAAAGAAAAAGAATTCTTTCAGCAGGAGAAGCATGCAGCTATTTCCTGGTCAACTCAGGCCCTGTGCTTTGATGTTCAACATCGAGGAGTTCTCCATCTATTGGCAGCCTCTCACACTTTTCTGCTGCGAATATTTTAATGCTGTGTTGCATCCAGCAGCTTCGTCCTAGTCTGCCATGCTGTGCAAGAAAGGTAGCCAGCGTAAACCCAGACAAGTATAGAGACACCTCTCTTTTGACTATAATCACGTGGTAAATTGTACGGTTATATTGTACACTTATATTGTACAGTTACATTGTACAGTTATATCATCGATAAGATGGTCCATATGGGTTAACAGCAAAGGCGTGCGCGGGGAAAAAATCCAAGCTGTTTTTTCTTCAACGATAATGCAACTGTCGATCACACTTTCATTATAGTTTGAATGATTCAGGTGGACTCGTTCAGGGATCAGACATGATAGGAACCCTTCACTGACTTCCGTAAAGCATTCGATTTAGTTTTACATAGAAAACCCGTTTGTATCGCGAAAACGTGGAGTCACAAAAAATCGTTATGACCAATCCAAGTTTGAATGAAGACACTAAAAATCCCGAGTACCTTGTGGGATAGACATAACATTTTCTGGTTATAAGAAGTCAAAACAATGGAAAGTTACCAGTCCATCACTTTCTTCTCTTCTCTTTAAATTTCTAAATGAGTCATTGATAAATGGACGTCACGGTGTTTAACTGAACCCTTATGTAAAATACGAACAATGATGAAATAAATACACAGCCTTAACTCCAAACGAATGCTACTTGCGACACCGAATCGTCTAGCAGAGATAACAACACAGAGCACACACAACAAACAATAAGGGGATGTCGCCTCTTGTTTGCTCGGTGTCGTAAGCAGTATTCACTTGGAGTTACGGGGTGTGTATTCCTTTCATCATGGGAGCATAAGTTAATTGTTCGTTATTTACTGTTGATTGTGCTCTGCCTCATTTAAGATCCCCTTTTGAGCCTTGACAATGTTGACTTGTTTATTCACGCAAGGATTCATTTTTCCCCTTTTTTATTTCTTTTTTTTTCCCCAGACAGCCACTGGACTTCAGAATCAGGTATTCTCGCTAAAAAGACATTCAAATCACGATCACGTGGTAATTTTGATAAATCAGAAATAAATAAATCCGGAATGATGGCTACATTTCTCGACGTAAGGCATGAGGATACGACGGGATCCTAAAATCAAAGCGTTGAGTTCTTACAGTTTATGGGTCGTTTCCTAGTACCCGACTATTGTTTTCCAAGGGTTTTAAGATTTGGCAGTGGACGTTAGGAAGGATGTAACTAACATGTAAAGCCCTATAGAAGGTGGATGATTTTTCGGCAAAGAAGATTTTTTGTTTTTTAGTGTTTATCTAATATTCACATTAAAACCTTTCTTTGTGCGGCTCTGAAATTCGGGATTAAACTCAATCCTCTACAATCAC
>JADBJO010007553.1:75000-90000 GCA_016801955.1 Conus betulinus | reverse complement strand
GATAGAATTCTTTATTTACAGACAGACAGACAGATAAACAGGCAGGCAGGCAGACAGAGACAGTTATAGAGAGGCAGAGCCAGAGACACAGATGGGCGGAGCGGACAGGGCAGGAGCAAAGAGGGAAGGGAACCTACTAACAGTGCAGGCAGTGACCCAATCAACCCACGTTTTGCACCTTGGGTTAAGATCCGCAGTTCAATCTTCACACCACAGTTGCGTCCCCTATCCACTTGATCCCCCCGGTTTGTCGTTATCTCAGGGAGGATCACAAACCACAGTCCCATCAGTTCTGTCAGGTGGTCGATGGATTTATCACCTTCAGCCGATTTTCCCTGGCAGCGTTCCAAGCTGCTGTGTCCTTCAGACAAGAGATAAAAAAAAGCACGTGCACGAGCATGCGCATGGAGGATGAAGAGAGCACTAGTACAGTGTATGGTGCACAGAACGCTGTGTCTGTTATTCATTCTCTGTTATGTATGCATGCACTAATTATAAGGAACGTCGTTGCTAACAAGCATACATGCATGCGCACGCACGCGCGCACACATGCACAAACGCACGCACGCGCGCACGGACACACACACACATGCGCGCACACACGCACACACACACAACACACACACACACACACACACACACACACACACACACACACATTTTTCTGTCCTTCTCTCTGTCTGTCTCTCTCCATCTGACTCTGTGTCTTGTCTCTCTCTCTCTCTCTATCTTCTCTCTCTCTCTCTCTCTCTCTGTGTGTGTGGTGTGTGTGTCTCATTTTCATACATATGATCCTTCACTCACACCAATCACACTCTTGTGTGCGTGCGCGCGCGCGAACACACACACACACACACACACACACACACACACACACACACACACACACACACACACACACATGCACACTCTCTCTCTCACTCACAGAGAGAGAGAGAGAGAGAGAGAGAGAGAGAGAGAGAGAGAGAGAGCAGTACTGGAAAACCAAAACGGTGTTTTGAGAGAGGACACCGGAAGCGGAAAGGACTAGGCGGGAGCGAGAGAGAGTCAGGTGCGACTGGGTATGGTGAGGGGTGGGTGGAGAGTGTGGGGGGAGGGTGGCTGGGTGAGAGAGAGAAGGGCTAAACTGCAATGGTGAGGTAAGGGAGGGGGAGGGGGAGGAACGGTCTGCCAACAACATTCTGCAGGTCCTTCATTAAATTCCCATGGGGGAAGCCAGGGATGTCGATACACGGTTGTCGCTGCCTGTTCGTAGGACCTCGACAGAGTCTGCACGGCAGCCGAAACAGGCCAAATGCCTCCCTCGTGTGGACTGACAATGGTTCAAGGACTTTCTCCAAGTGTATATTTTTAGAGGTTTTGCTTTGTTGTTCATGAGACTCGGAAAGTAGGCTAGCTCGAAAATAGACACTCTTGTCAAATTTAATTTGAGTTTGCGGCTGGCAGAAATAGAGTCAAAAATATGGCCCATAACTCGTTAAATGTCACCCTGAAAACGAAATGATTATTAGAGAACGACGTCGATTTAAAAGCATCATAGGCCTAACTCTTGTTTATGCGTCAATGTATACGTCTTTGAAGGATGACGTCATAATAGACTGCTAAGTGCTTTGTCTGCACAGACAATTGACTCACTTTTCATTCTGCTGGAATGGTTGAAGTCTGTTACATTTTGGGGCACATAAGCAACGCATCAATCTTATTCAACTCTCTCTCTCTCTCTCTCTCTCTCTCTCTCTCTCTCTCTCTCTCTGTCTCTGTGGTGGTGGCCTCTCTGATGTAGTGTGGTGGTGGCATGGTGTGTGTGTGGAGGTGGGGGGGGGGTGGGGGGGTGGGGGGTCTGTCTGTGCGTCTCTCTGTCTGTCTGTCCATGTCTGTGTGTCTCTGTCTGTCTTCCTGTCTGCCTGCCTCTCTCTCCTCTCTCCTCTCTCTCTCTCTCTCTCTCTCTCTCTCTCTCTCTCTCTCTCTCTCTCTCGGGAGGAACAGGCTGTCTGAATATAAGACGTAGTAGAAGAGCGAGGAACAGTATTTACCAAAAATAGCAGCGGCAGCTGTAGAAGTGATGTTAGCAGCAGTGGTTCTGCTGTAATAGCAACGTAGCAGTAGTAGCAGTACAAGTAGTAGAAGAAGGTGTGGTAGTAGTATCAGGAGCTGAAGGAGAAGAAGCAGCAGTTGATGCAAAAGTAATAGCAATAACAGCAGCAGCAGCAGCAGCAGCAGCAGCAGCAACATCAGCAGTAGTAGCAGCAGCAGCAGCAGTGGCAATAGTAAGAGGAGGAGGGGGAGGAGGAGGAACTGCAGCAGCAGCAGTAGCAGCAGCAGCAGCAGCAGCAGCAGTAGTAGAAGCAGTTGCAATAGCAGTTGTTGTGGCGGTGATAATAGCAACAGCAACAGCAGCAGTAGTGGTTGTGGTAACAGCAGCTGAAAGAATGGCCTGGTAGTAACTGAACTCAAATCAGTTTCTTTTCTCTACTTTTCAGAGAGGGAGGGAGGGAGGGAGGGGAGGGAGAGAGAAAAATGGAAGCGGAAGTGGAAGTTTATACAGTATAGGCCATGGCCCTGTTCTGAACGGAGCATAATACGTGGACAATGCACTTTTGAATAAATAACGAAAAATTAGATAGTCATATAACATGGCATGACATTTAAAACATCAATCCAACCTGACTGCGTAATCCAAAAATATTTCAACTGAGTTGAGAGAGAGAGAGAGAGAGAGAGAGAGAGAGAGAGAGAGAGAGAGAGAGAGAGAGAGAGAGAGAGAGAGAGAATGTGTGATTTAAGTAAGGTGGAAGCAAGGAAGGGAAGGGAACCTACTAACAGTGCAGGTAGCGATTCAATCAATCCACGTTTTGCACCTTTGGTTAAGATCCGCAGTTCAGTCTTCACCACAGTTGCGTCCCCTATCCACTTGATCCCCCCCGGTTTGTCGCTATCTCAGGGAGGATCACAAACCACAGTCCCATCAGTTCTGTCAGGCGGTCGATGGATTTATCACCTTCAGCCGATTTTCCCTGGCAGCGTTCCAAGCTGTTGTGTCTTTCAGACAAGAGATCAAAAAAAACACGTGCACGTGCAAGTCGGCAGAGGATGAAGAGAGCGCACGACGCTGAGCCTGGGCCATAAAATGTTCGGTCCTTCACTGTGTCTTTCTTGTATACACATGAACGCATGAAAGACGCTGCATTATTCATACACAATGATGGACGCCACGCACGCACGCACGCGCGCGCGCGCGCGCGCACACACACACACACACACACACATACATGCACGCACGCGCAACGCACAGACGCACGCGCGCGCGCGCGCACGCACGCACACATCCACACACGCACACGCACACCATCTATGCACGAAAAACACAATTGCACACTTGCACACAGGCACACAGGCACGCACACACACACACACACACACACACACACACACACACACACATGGATGCACGAAAACACACACAACACACACACACACACACACACACACACACACACACACACACACACACGCGCACACACACACACACACACACACACACACACACACACACACACACACACACACACACATGGATGCACGAAAACACACACACACACACACACACACACACACACACACACACACACACACACACATACGCGCACACACACACACACACACACACACACACACACACACACACACACGACGAGGGAGGGAGGGAGGGAGGGAGGGAGGGAGGAGTACTTGCAACAAAAACTATTGCGTGAAAATCAGTGTGCGTGTGTTTTGAGAGAGGACAGAGGAAGCAAGGAGGGGGGCTAGGGGGTGGTGGAGGGGGCGGTGGAGGGTAAGAGAGAGAGAGAGAGAGAGAGAGAGAGAGAGAGAGAGAGAGAGAGAGACCCTGCTGCTGTTGGGTTTGGCTGGACGTGGGTTGTGGGTGGGGGAGGGAGACTGGCGGGTTTGTAATAGCTGAGAAAGGGAGGGAAGGAGAGAGGAGTGGTCTGCCCACCACGTTGTGCAGATCCATCATTAAAGTCCCAAGCGGGAAGCCAAGGATGTCGATACTGTTGTTGTCGAGGCGTGGTTCTGGGAACTCAACTGCATCTGCACGTGAGTCGAAATAGACAAATGACCTCACCTCTTGACTTAGAATGATTCCAAGGACTTTCTCCCGCAGCATGATTTTTTTTAAAAAAAACGTTTTGCATGTTGTTTGATAACAGACTTGGATAATAAATTAGAAAATCAAAATTGCCGTCAACATTTTTTTTTTATTTCAGTCTAGAACCTATTTTGAATTTCCAAAATTCAGACACCCGCCAAAATACAGTTCTTCTCTAAACTCGTGGAACGTCACATTGAAAAAAAAATTTGCTTTCTGAGAATGACAGCAATATAAAAGTATCACACACACACACACACACACACACACACACACACACACACACACCTTTCTATCCACCCCACCAGCATACATGCACACATGCACACATACACACACATACACAGATACACACATACACACACACGCACGCACACACACACACACACACACACACACACACACACACACACACACACACACACACACATAAAAAACATTGCGTAGGAAAAAAAATAAAGGTTAGAGGACCCACAAAAAATGGCATTGCTTTTGTCAATCTGAAACCAGTAACCTTTGAGAAACAAGAGTGTTACCATTACTGAAACTACTCACTTATCTTCGTCCACTTCAGCGTTGATTCAGCGCCCATCTTGTGCTAAAGTGGATGAAGATAAGTGATCGTTCGTTCATTTTCGTTGTCCTGAGTGTTTTGTATCTTGCCTGAAGAGTACCTAAGAGGTCGAAACGTGTCGTGTTTTGTCTTATAATTCGTCTATCTACATTTTTTTTCTTGGCGGTGTGCCATTAATTACATCGAAAAAAGTGAAAGGCAAAACAAACAATGTAAACAGATATATTGCAATATTTCTAGCGGTTGTTCTTTTTTCAAGGACGACAGACTGCGTAGTCACGTAAAACGTGGGTTGATGCTAAAAGAAAAATTGCGTCATGGCATGTATGTCTTTACAAAGTGATGCAAAGTCTAAAACACCATCCTGTTGTTATTATTTCGTCTCTCCACACCCCACCAATATACTTAACACCCCCCCCCCCCCCCCCCCCCGCTCTCTCTCTCTCTCTCTCTCTCTCTCTCTCTCTCTCTTGGGTAATCATTATGTTACTTGAATCAGAGGGAACAACTGGGTCACTATTAAATGCAAGGGAACTCAGTGCGTGTAACTAATAATTAGTCCTGTGTGTTCAGGCCTTGTGGATGCTTTGTTTGTAGTTTACAAATCCAGAAATTTTTCCCCCTGAGGTCTCTATGAATGTCACTGTCTATGTACTGTTTTTCAACTGGGCTACAACGCATGTCCAGAAGTGAGGGGTTGTGCATGTTGAAATGATGTGTGACGTGGGTGCCTGTATTGTTCTGGATGCGTGACCTGTGTAAGCAGAAGCGTGGTTTGAGCGAGCCTACGTACTGAGCCCCCTGCATTTGGTGCAGTGGAGCAGATACACGATGTTTCTTGTGCTGCAGGACATCTCGTGGCGTATGGTGAATGTCTCGTCACTCGCGTCACTGGGGAACTGACGTGCCTCTTCTACACGCTCATTGCAGATGACGCAGCGTTTTTTTTTTGGTACTTCTGGTGATATATATATATATATATATATATATATATATATATAATATATATATTGGGCACCAGAAGTAGGCTCAAGGATTGTCCCCTACACTTTATACTGTCTGCGTAAATGGTTTTGGTTTTTCAGCAACTTTTTTTCCTCTCCACACTTTTGTTTTGTTTCCGTTTACTACCCTTCGCTGGCTGCTTTGAGGGTGCTGTTGGATTCTTTTTTGAACCCTTGGTGGTGAGAACACCACAGAATTATGGGACTGTGGTGTGTCTCTATTTCACACCAAGAGCACAGACACAGTCAGCCGTGTCTCCCTGATGAATCCGATCCAGCGACGAAAGGCCTAGGAGCAGGCATTACAAACAGATTTGCATTCGAAGGCGAGTATGATGGTTCCCTCAGGCAGCTAGTGAAGGGTTTCTCATATTTATAATATATTCCCCCCCATTTTTCTTCATTTTTCTAAAAAAAAAATCAAATCTTTGCCCAGTCATTACTGTAATGACTAAAGAATTGTTAGCCTGGACTTGTTTTCTCCTCTACTACTTAATTGTTCAGCATTATATATATATATATATATATATATATATATATATTTAAGGGGGATGGGTGGGAGATTGAAGATGAAGAAAATGAAGACCCCCCCCCCCCCCTCTGCTAAGTCCAAATCTTTGCCAAGACATTACTATGATGACAGAGGAGTTGGTGGCCTGAGCTTGTTTTTCCCCCCCACTGTTAGATTGTTCGTCTTTGTATTTGTCTGACTTTACTCAAGTTTGAAAGGCTGTGCCAGTCTTGAATAAAAGTTACTCTGTGTTAGGTTTTCTTAAGGGAGCAAAGTTACCCTACTTGTTTTTGTTTACTGTTCCCTGCCTCATTTTATTTCAATTAAAATAGTGCAGTAGTCGAGCTGTCGATTGTTACGTGCAACTGGTCTGACGTGAGGCATTTTGCCTTGGGTAGTTCAACCTGTAACACGCCTTAAAGGGAACAGCTCTGAAGTACTCTCTTATTTCTGCACTGTGTAGGCCTCCTTGCAACGGATGTTTCACCTGCAAACACTGTCACGTGACTGAGGCTGTAGACTGCAATGACACTGACAGTTCACAAGAGTGATAATGTCGATAACAGCAACAGCACGTTTTGTTCATTTAGGACACACGTTTTTGTGTGACCGAATGTTCACGTCATTTCTCGTGTCTTTCTCTCTGGCTCTGGCAGTCGCAGCACTGCGATATTGATTTATCATAAGCTCATCGATCTCTGTGAGAGGCTGTAGGCATTCATGAGGATTAATGCATGGAAATCGACACAGACTAACAGGCTGAAGAACTGCAGAAAGCCTGGTGAGACAAAGAACACAGCTAGCGGACAAGAAACAGAGCCAGTGAAACAGGTCAAATAGTTTCGCATCATCGTCAGTTACAATAGAGAAAAAAAAAAGACTTGAATAGCAGCAGCATTGGCAAAACTGAAACCATGCTGGAGATACGAAATGATGTCTGGATACGTTGATGTCTGGATCTCAGGTTAAAGCGTTTGGCTTTGGCATGTCATTCTGTCAGCCATCTTTCTGTGTGTACGTCAATCATGGACTGTAGCGAAACTTCAAAGGAAGATCACGGGCGGTGACAATGAGACGTGTCAGGGACACCCCACAGCTCCTGCTTTGACTACGTCATCAATGATGGCGTCCACAGAATCATCAAACCGCTCATTAGTCAACTTCAAGACTGACTGACTGACTAGAGTGAGGGAGAGAACAAGAGCTTTTCCGATACTTTGGTATCAAGCAAACTTCCCCAAACCATCCTCAAAACACACACACACACACGCACACGCACGCACGCATGCACGCACGCAGGCACACACACACACACACACACACACACACACACACACACACACACACACACACACACACACACACACACACACACACACACACACACACACACACACACACACACACACACACACACACACACACACACACACACACACACCACGTGGTGTAAAGAGGAGACGGGGATGTAGAAAAGAGATGGTTGAATGGACCAGGAAGAGCTTTGCATCAGCCACGACACTTGCCCACAACCAGCAGAAGAGAAAGTATCGGAAAAGCTTTGATTGTTTCAGTGTCTTCGTGTCACAAGATGGTCTCCACGAACAGCGACCACGAAGTCGATGACTTTAACACGGAGAGTCTGACGCGAGAGGTTTCGATGATCGAATGATTGAGACTGTTCGTATATCAGGGATTTTAGAAGTCTACTGACAGAAAAAAAATCAATATAGCAATCCACAGCCCGGTGTCGGAATAAACACTGTCAGCTGTCGAGCCGTACAACCAACCGACATAATTCAGGTTCATGTTTCAATACTCTGTCAATATGATCCTAGGATTTTTCTTGTTTTAATGTTTTTAGCAATGCATTTCGAATATCAGGTTCTGATACGCACTAAATATAAGAAAAGTACGGTGAGGTATTATAAAACATTTGTTTCAGCTGATATTAATCGTTTATGTTTACGTTGTAAACAGGTAGGACCAGCATTCCCTATTTCATGGAGACATTTTTTTTTGTGTATCAAAACATGACGTGCACCGATAGGAGGGTTTTGAATGTTATTGGCTAAAGTGATATGTCATGTTCCAACGATAAAAATCGTGCTTCTCAAAAATCTGAGAATCACGGGCGATTAGACCCTTCACACACCCTCGATGACGGTCCATTGGCACGGCTGTGTGCAATCTGCAGGGGCTCTGTTTCTGCTGATGGGATTGGGGTCCACAGGGATGTTGATGCACTCGTGACGATGGAAATGGAAAGTCAATAGAGTGTGTTTTTTTTTTTGTTTTTTTTTTTCTGGCATCACTTTAGTTCCAGTGTCTTTGTTTTGCGGAGATGGGAGTAATCTTTTCTGTCTGCTTGGACAGCTAGCCTGTGTGCTCTCTTGCTCGATAGTCTCTGGTGCGTCTACTGTGCTGCGTTTGGACATGAACGAGGCGCCACTACTTTGAACGTTCTTTGATCCTGTATAGACTGTCCTATCCAGCGCTGTTGTTGCGAGGTAAAGACCCTCAGCGACATGGCACTGAATACTGAGTGGTTTGTCCCCCCAGGGTAAACACGGAGCAGTTAGGGGAGGGAACCCCAGACATAAATGCAGCAGACTGCGTTCCTTCTGCAGGCACGGCTGGCAGTCTTGAAGGGGGATAACTCCAAAATCGATTCAGAGCAACATGGCCTCGATAGCCGTCCCCGGCCACCGTTATATGGAAATGACCCTCAGAAACTCCGGGTCAATTGGGGTCCTAAAACCATGTCGGTAAGTTTCTAGGAAATCACGCTGATGAACAGAAACAAATAAACAAAGACAAAGCGGAAACATGCACATCAACACAGCGTTATTCAGATCCTGGGAAGGTACAGCAGCGGCGGGGGAGGAATGGGCACCGATTTCCATAATGCCGTGCCCCACACACTGTCAGCCTTCAACAGTTCAATGCCCACCATCTTCCAACAGTTCAGTGCCCACCATCTTCCAACAGTTCAATTCCCACCACATCTTCCAACAGTTCAGTGTTCATCTTGCCCACCCATCTTCCAACCAGTTCAACAATGCCACCATCTTCCAACAGTTCAATGCCCACCACCTTCCAACAGTTCAGCCCCACCACTTTCCAACAGTTCAATGCCATTCTTCCAACAGTTCAATGCCCACCATCTTCCAACAGTTCAATGCCCACCATCTTGTACCCACCATCTTCCAACAGTTCAATGCCCACCATCTTCCACAGTTCCAACAGTTCAAATGCCCACCATCTTCCAACAGTTCAATGCCCACCATCTTCCAACAGTTCAAATGCCCACCATCTTCCAACAGTTCAATGCCCACCATCTTCCAATGTTCAACGCCCACCATCTTCCAACAGTTCAATGCCCACCATCTTCCAACAGTTCAATGCCCACCACCATCTTCCAACAGTTCAACGCCCACCATCTTCCAACAGTTCAATGCCCACCATCTTCTAACAGTTCAACGCCCACCATCTTCCAACAGTTCAATGCCCACCATCTTCCAAACAGTTCAAACGCCCACCATCTTCTAACAGTTCAATGCCCACCAGTTCAATGCCCACCATCTTCTAACAGTTCAATGCCCACCACTTTCTAACTGTTCAATGCCCACCATCTTCTAACAGTTGCCCACCATCTGCCCACCATCTTCTAACAGTTCAATGCCCACCAGTTTCATGCCCGCCATCTTCTAACAGTTCAATGCCCACCAACTTCTAACAGTTCAATGCCCACCATCTTCTAACAGTTCAATGCCCACATCTTCACAGTTCAATGCCCACCATCTTCTAACAGTTCAATGCCCACCACCAACTTCTAACAGTTCAATGCCCACCATCTTCTAACAGTTCAATGCCCACCAACTTCTAACAGTTCAATGCCCACCATCTTCCAACAGTTCAATGCCCACCATCTTCCAACAGTTCAATGCCCACCATCTTCCAACAGTTCAACGCCCACCATCTTCCAACAGTTCAACGCCCACTTCCAACAGTTCAATCCAACAGTTCAATGCCCACCATTCTTCCACAGTTCAATGCCCACCATCTTCCAACAGTTCAATGCCCACCATCTTCTAACAGTTCAACCCAACAGTTCAATGTCCACCATTTTCTAACAGTTCAATGCCCACCATCTTCCAACAGTTCAATGCCCACCATCTTCCAACAGTTCAATGCCCACCATCTTCTAACAGTTCAAATGCCCACCACCAGTTCAATGCCCACCATCTTCTAACAGTTCAATGCTCACCATCTTCTCACAGTTCAATGCCCACCATCTTCTCACAGTTCAATGCCCACCATCTTCCAACAGTTCGATGCCCACCAGTTGAATGCCCACCATCTTCTAACAGTTCGATGCCCACCAGTTCAATGCCCACCATCTTCTAGCAGTTCAAAGCCCACAGTTCAATGCCCACCATCTTCTAACAGTTCGATGCCCACCATCTTCTAACAATTCAATGACTCTACAGCGATTCAGCTATAGGACTTTACTATTTAATTTCTTTGGGTCAGCGTAATACGTGTCAGTCAGCATGACACGTACTCTGTTGTTTCAAACCTGAATGATGATGCTCTGCTGTTGAAGACGTTCCCTGGGAAGAAAGTTCAAGGATTTAGTGCCACTGCTACCAGAGTTAGTAAAGACAGTCAGGCAAACACTGCTACCCCCCAAATCCGTGTAATGCACAGCAGTGAGACACTGAAAATATTTCCAAGGAGACCTCCTCCGGCTTAAAGAGTGATCCTGAGAGTACAGTGGTATCACTTGTCTCAAGAAACCACTTCACCGGCACCCTTTGTCTCGTGATGGGAGATTTCCAGACCTTCAGAATGTCTGTCCGATAACATGGCATGATAGATGGCTGGGAATGGTCCACAGGTCACTTGGAATCTGTCAGGATGTCTTCTCTCTCTCTAACACTTTTCACCATGTTCCTGGAACGCATTACGACGGAGGCAGTTGAAGATCAAGTCAGCAGAGGTCGCATCGGAAGAAGAACCGTCACGGACCTCCGATCTGCAGTCGACATCGATGGACTGGCAGGCAGTGGACAAGAACTTGTCATGATTTTTTCAAAGACTGGGTTTAACACCAAGACACAGCATGGAGATCAACGCCCAGACGATGATGTTGACAGTCTGCCACAACGCCACCATCAGTACTGACATACCTGTCCAGGGATACAAGCTGAAAACGTTTTCAAGTGAGTAGACCCATCATCACGAATGAGGGATCCAACAATAAAAATCTTCTCAAGGGCTGCAAAGACAATCACACAGCATTGTTCAAACTAGGAACATTCTAGGAACATTCTAACAGTAACATTCTGTGAAATACAAGGTCTATTGTGTGCACTGGTAAATCCCATCTTCCTGTTAGCATGCGACACACGGGTCCTCACAGTAGATCTGGGAAGAAGTGTCCAAGCCATGGACATAAGGTGTTACCTGCAGGAAAGCAAACATCAGCCATACCGATTCACCTCCCCAGTCAAGTGCTTCAAACCCACCAGGCAGCACACAGAACCATACGAAGATCCGCTGACATCAGACAAGAACAGAACCCTACATCAGTATGGTCATGTTACAAGATCCAGTGGCCTTGAAAAAAAATATCCTACAGAGAACTGTTACAAGAGAAATGGATGGAGGGAAGGCAGATGGAAACGGTGAACTGATAACATTGCAGAATGACAGGGAAATCCTTTGCACAGACCTAACGTTATGGCTCACACCCGGCAGAACTGGAGGAATCTACTGAACAGGTCTGTGCGGCGCCCGAGAGACTCTCAAAGAAGTTAAGGGAGAAGGAGAAGAAAAAAGAGTCCTTAGAACAGACAAAAATGGCTAACACAAGGGCGGAGCGTATTTCTTCTCTGGAGTCACAAGCATGTATACAAGTCCCTCTACTAATTGTCTGTCAACCCGAGAGAATCAGGCTGTGGACACTACTCTTGAAAGCCAGCAGATTCAGATATATGTCTTCAACTGCTCACCTGATCGAACAACGTCTTTGGATACCCAGAGATCACCCACAGAGCAATGCCTGCTTGTTGGAAACCAGCCGGTCAGACATACTGCTGATGTTACAATGAAACAGACAGGAATGGAGAAGAAGCGAAAGACCAACAGGCAGACAACAGCCTTTAACCGGTAAATGACCCACATGACCCAGAAACTGACTTCATGCCCCTGGATGACCACCCGCCAGCCAGACCTTGTCGGTACAATGTATGACCTCCACGGCCAAACCAAGACAGCCGTTCTCAATGAGCCAGGTGCCGTGGTCACTGACTTCTGACATTGTTGAAGACTTTGAATACACTGCTGAAGACTTTGAATACACTGCTGAAGACTTTGAATACACTGCTGAAGACTTTCAATACACTGTTGAAGACTTTCAGATGAAGAATTCAGGTATTCTGAAACCCACCGAAGAAACTGTTGTCGGAATCCTTGGCATTGCAGATGAACTAGTTCCCGCCTTCTGGCTAGCCTCACATAAATCTAAAAAAGTGGAAATTGTAGGGGCCATAATCTGTTATAGATTGATCATGTCCAAGGCACAAGATAATGGAAGATGGAGCCCTCCCTCTCTTTCCGCCGCCTTAACGTTCCCTGAACTGAATTAGGTCACAATTTACTGCTGAGTGGACACTGATGATTACCAAGCCATAAACAATCGGTTCAATCTCACGACTACCAGCTGCATAGCTGAACAGTCTAACCAGCAGACTACAAGCCTCTTAAACATTTGCAGACATTTGCAGACATTTCACCCCTACAATAACTGAAAGAAAAGACTAGAACTGGACAGTGAAACTGAGTCTGGCGCCATTCTGACAGCCACCAAGCTAACAACACCTAGATCCTGAGACGGAAACTAGAGACCGTACTGAACAGGAAAGGACGGAAAGTGGATGATGTGAGAACAGCAAGAAAACCAGCGGAAGAAAACCTACAGTGTAAAAAACAAACAAACAAGGAAACATCGCCACGAATTACGCGAACGCTAAATACCAAAAAAGTCCTTCATCCAAGCTTACCAAGCCAGCTGGATTGAGCAAGTCAATGTGAACAAGAATGGAACTCTGAAGCTTGCGGAAACGATGCAAATGACAGGCAAACCACTTCACCAAGTGTCATTCCCCCAACGGGGATTTTGCTGGCAGTAATGCAGATTCTGATCACATTATGGACACTTAAAAATTCAGTGATGACAAAGTCCCAGTGAAAAAATAAGGAATAAATGAGAAGGACTCAGAACCGCCTTAGAGCCCGTGGTCCTGGAGTGATGGACACCGCCTTCACAAAGCACAGACTCAAAGAAAGTAGCAATGGAAACTTTAAAGTGGAAAATTTCCACTGGACCTGATGAGCTTGCAGTGCCGCTTCTGTTGCACCTGGGCCCGACAATAAAAAAGAATAACCCAATTCTTCACCATACATGTCGGCAGAATAATCCAGCTCCACAGAAATAGCGAGAGAAGAAAAGGATAAGCTCAACGTAGAGGAATGCAGACACATAAGCCTGACGAACTACACAGGTTGATTTACGGATACGCTGATCAACAGTTGGCCAATTTGATGTCTCGCAGGAAGCAGTCAGCCATTTTGGGCAACGCAGGTATGTCAAAAATCAAGTCACGTTCATCGATCCGTATTAGAAGTTACTGTTCAGGACAAAAAAAAAGTCAACATCTCATCGTTTTGATTTGAGCAATAAGACAAGTTTAACCAAATTTCGTGTCATGGCGTGAAACTAAACATGTGCACGTGCTGAATTTCTGAGCGTATAACAACTGAATCTAGATGGGCAAGCCAGGACGTAAAATTACTATTTCGTGGAAGGGTAAGTTTTAATAAAGGTAGTTTGCGCATAAAAATATAATACAATGTTGAATTCTCTCAAGATGTTGACTCTTGTAATGATATTGAGCTAACTTGAGTGCAGTGATTTGTATGTGTGCTCGTATCCACAGCAATTATCTTCAGCCTTTCAGAAAATAGTCATTGATAGTTGAAAGTCTGAAGATCTGACCTGTGTCGCCATTGCCCTGGTACTCCATCTCAAATATTATTAGAATATATTCATCAGATACATCTGTTTACTCTGCTGCACTAGCACCGAAGATAATATATCCATCTACAAACAAGGACTTTCTGATTTGGTCTGATTCACTGTCAGCTTTGGAGACGATAGCTGGTCGTAACCTCCATCATCCACTTAATTTTTTTTTTTTTATCTCGTTGAAGGCCATTGTTTGGCCAAGAACGCCAGTAGAGGGAAACTGTCTAACATATCTATCCCTACACAGATCCAAAACCAAAGTTCATGATTATGTCAGAGAGCTCTGGCAGGAGGTCTGCAATACACTGGCGGATAACAAACTCTTCCAGATCCGTCCGAACTTAAAACGGTTCCTTTCATCTACCTCTGGTGGTCGCAAAGAAGAACGGTTCTATGCCGGCTGCACGCCGACCATTTGTATTTTACTCATTCGTACCTTTTAAAGAGTGAAGAGGCTCTCCGTGGTGCATTCCATGTCATGTGCCACTCATAATGAAACGTATTCTTTTAGAATGTTGGGACTTGCGTGATGCGAGACATAAGCAATCTACAGCAGATTCCATGAAAACATTGTTCAAGATGCTCCACCTGAGGTGATCTTGGAATTTTTTGAAGAGATTAACATTTTTCATCTGATCTGAGATTTTACAGTGGAAATATTTTTAACAT
>JADBJO010007553.1:52500-60000 GCA_016801955.1 Conus betulinus | reverse complement strand
ATTACGAAAGAAAACACCATGCCTACATGCGATGATGATGATGGCACGCCGCATATCCAGGATGCTTTGTGTTCTTATCAGTCGGATCCAGAAAATCCAGCAGTCAGACGTCGACGTAAGTATTGAACAATCAACAGACAAAAAAGTCGCTGGTTTTGACTCTGGAGTGGTCAGCAGTCAGACGTCGACATAAGTATTTAACAATCAACAGACAAAAAAAGTCGCTGGTTTTTGACTCTGGAGTGGTCAGCAGTCAGACGTCGACGTAAGTATTGAACAATCAACAGACAAAAAAAGTCGCTGGTTTTGACTCTGGAGTGGTCAGCAGTCAGACGTCGACGTAAGTATTGAACAATCAACAGAGACAAAAAAGTCGCTGGTTTGGACTCTGGAGTGGTAACGCATTAGGCCTATGTGGCTACTCTGACTGATCGACAAGTGCAGAGACGGTTGCGTGATCCGCATAGAAATAAAGAGTTCCGGAAGGTTGTGCTTCATCGAACGGACAATAATGGTGTGCTGCTGTGTGTGAGTCTGATGATATTATTTTGGAATGTTTCTGCGATCCGCACTCGGAGGACGATTGCTCGTTCTGGTTCGTGAAGCAGGAAGAAAAGAAACATGTCGTCAGAGGAAGGTGTCAAACTGGCCAGCCTCCGGAAAGGAAGGAAGAAGCACCCGCAACACAGAACACGCAGAGACCCAAGCACGTGCTCTACGGCAGCTGCACGCTCTCCCACGGGTTGAACCAGTTCTACAAAGGGGTGAACGTCATCTACAGAACTGACAGTGAACGCATACCAGTGACATTTTCGCTAACACTTTTGTTTGTTTGTTCGTTTTTTGTTTTGTTTTGTTTTGTTTTTGTTCTTGTCATATAAAGTGAAAGAAAAGGACATTGCTGTGTCGTCCATGTCAATGAAATCGAGTCGTGTTTTGTCATTGTACATCGCGCCGATTTGCTAAATGGGGCTTACTAGCTTGTTAGCATTAAAATTCGTTCGTTTGTTCCTGCAATCGTTTGTTCGTTCTCTGTCTCTGTCTCTGACTCTGTCTGTCTGTTTGTCTGTCTGTCTGCCTGTCTGTCTCTGTCTCTGTCTGTCTCTGTCTCACTCTGTCTCTTACCAGACGTGAACAATGCCGCTGTCACGGAGTCATCCCCTGTGAATGTGAATGTTCATCTGATCTCATTCACTCATTCATTCATTCATGAGTTGATTCATGCGTTCATTCATTTGTGACTTTATCGTTTGTGATAGTTCATTCATTCATTTCATTCCTTCGTTCGTTCGTTCATTGATTTATTTATTAGTTCATTTATTCTCTTTCTGTTTGTCTGTCTGTCTTTCCTCTCTCTCTCTCTCTCTCTCTCTCTCTCTCTCTCTCTCTCTCTCTCTCTCTCTCTCTCTCCGCATCTGTCTGACTGTCTCTCTTCATAGTGCTGTCTTTTTCTTTGAATCCTTCCTGTCCCCCACCCTCACCATTAGCCCACACACCAAGAGGGAGAGAGAGAGAGACAGACAGACAGATGGAGGAGAGACGGGGGAGAGAGAGAGAATGAGACAGAGTGTTCATCATCACTGGTTTAGAGAGAGAGAGAGAGAGAGGAGAGGGAGAGAGAGAGAGAGACAGAGAGAATGACACTGACGCACTTTTATTGGCGTTATCTTTTTACCGCCCTAGTGCCAAGGGGGACAATTCACAACCTAGTGGTGGCGAGTACAAAATAAGGAATTATTACTTCATGAAGATACTTTCGAGAACACACACACCACACACACACACACACACACACACATATATATATATATATATATTATATATATATATATATATACACGCCCGCGCGCACGGAGCTACTTTTATCATAAACAGTTTCAGGGGGTAACATTCTATGTCCTTGGCGCGTGGATGCACTCACACACGAAAAACAATAATAAATGTCAAAAACTCTTCCATCCAACTATAACTATATTAAATGTATCCTTTCATCACCAGTTTGAATTTATCGTAAATTAGTTTATCTTTCAGTTTATCCTTTTTCACCGCAATTAATAGTTAGTTTTTGTTAACCATTCCTAAGTTGAACATCACCTTGTTTTTTGAGTTAGTGTAGGAGAGATGATGAGATTCTTTTCTTTCTTATGTGTGCTTCTGTAATGAAATGTGCCAGCGATACAATGATCTTATCGTTCCCCCCCCCCCCCCCCCCTGGCATTGTTAGTGTTATAAAATATGGCACCCCTCCCTCTCTCCCGTTGGCTTCTTTTGTTTCTGCTGGCATGGCAACTTGTGAGCCCGGCCAAACATCAATTTTGGGTTTCCCTTTGTTTTTCAAACCCACCAGGAAGTCACGGCACCCCCCCCCCCCCTCCCTCCCCCAAAGTAACAGCAGCAAAAAAAAAAAAAAGCAAGTTGATTGTGTCTGCTCAACCCGAAGAAGATTTTCTAAAAGCAAAAAAAGCGCTTCTAAATTATGTCTTTTTGAAACAGGTAAAGAAAACAAAATTACATTTATTTCGTATGTCAGGCATTGAAATATAAAATGTTCTTCATCTCCAGCTTCTTTACAACACTATCAAACACAAATGATCCCTTTATTGTTCGTCAAGAAAACATCTTTTTTAGCATTAGCATTTAATCCGACAGTTCTCATTCTGGGCCAGAAGACTTTGATGCCACTTATTTCTTATGACTGATATATATATATATATATATATATATATATATATAACAAACTAATAAATTCCAAGGATAAATACCGAGCACCATTTCAGCAACTTGCAGAGCAGCTTGGTGTTGCAAGGACTGCAAGAAATATTGATAATAAACAAAGCTTGCTCTTATGTCTTAGAGTAAAGAAAAAAAAAAAAAAAAGGGGGGGGGGGGGGGGGGGGGGGGGGGGGGGAATAAGCATTCATATCTGCAGATGGCAGTTAATTCTGCCTAACTAATAGTATGTGCTTGAGAGGGTGAGTGGAGAATAATAAATGCTTCTCAAATGAGTCTTCAGCAAGCTTATAGTCCCCAAGGAGGAGACACTCTCCAATGGGGAGGGAGAGCTCACTAACATATAACTCCTGGTCAGCTCACTAACATATAACTCCTGGTCCGATACCGGTATGTCGAAACCCTGATCGTTTCTCCTCAGTGACCCGCGGAAAGTGGTAATTTGACTCCTCTGCCTTTTCTGTTTTAAGAAGATTGCTATCCCAGAAAAAGGACTGGTGTGCAATACCGTAGTTTGTTTATTGAGTTTTCAAAAAAAAACAACCAAAGGTGCCACCTAAGAAGCAAGCAAAAGAAAACCATGAAAGAGTAAAAAAACGAGCTATATTTTTTCTTGTGAAAAGTAGAAAAATATAAAAATATATCATCTTAAGACCACAAGTGCTGAGGGCCAGTTCTTGGAATGAATCCACAAGGGACTAAATTACAACAAACTAATAAAAATTCCAAGGATAAATACCGAGCGCCCTTTTTCTTTACTCTAAGACATAAGAGCAAGCCTTGTTTATAATTCAATATATATATGTATATATTTTTTTTTTCCCAGCCTGAAATATATTCTTTAAATGAGAAATAGCAACTATATTTTGTATTTTCCTAAATATGAGAGTGCCAGTTTTGTTTATATGAATTGATTATACAATCTTTACATTCTAGGATAAGAGCAGCGTCACTTCCAACGCCCTGACTGATCCCAACAATACCAGATCCGTTCTCAGTAAGAATGTTTCTGATGTTGTCTTCCCTATTCTGCTTTCCCTCTTCGTGTTGCCGCAGTAGCATTTCATACGCTTGTTTAACTTAATCTTGTCATGGGCAACTTGATGATTCTTTACCAATACTTTTAATTAATGGCTGTTCTGATTCTCAGAGGATATCTGTCAGTCTCACTAAATGCAGTTGTGTTGGAAGAGTGCAGCGGCACATTTATAGCAAAGGTTTGTACAGTTTCTGTCTGCTTGTTATCTACAGCACCCATATTTCTGCTGCATATGTCAACGTAGGCTCCATTTGGGTATTAAATAACTTTCCACTAAAATGAAAGATCAATGGAATTCATTTTGTTCATGACAAACAGACAGACAGACAGACAACAGACTGGCAACAGACAGGCAACAGACAGACAGACAGACAGACAGACAGAGAGTTGACTTTTCAACCAGTACCCCCCCCCCCCCCCCCCCCCCCCCCCCTCCCCCCCCCCCCCCCCCCCCACCCCCCCCCCCCCCCCCCACCCCCCCCCCCCCCCCCCCCCCCACCCCCCCCCCCCCCCCCCCCCCCCAAAAAAAAAAAAAAAGGTGCGGTGGGAATGGGGAATAGTGACCATGTTATCCATTTCCGTAGATTGTAAAGTTGTGCTGAAGACAAGTAAAATAATGATTTCAGCAAAATGGACATTGCTGACTGTAGCTTGCATAATTTGTACACTGAACCCCCCCCCCCCCCCCCCCCCCACACAACACACACACACACACACACATACGCACGCACGCACGCACGGACGCACGCACGCACACACCACACACACACACACCACACACACTGTTTTATCACCAGTGCTTTTTACTCTGTACACAAAGGAACTTTTATAGATAATAAGCTGAATTTTAAATCCCATGTTGAGTATGTCCACAAAAAAAAATGTCAAACCAGATTATATTGTCTTCGCAAGCTGCGATCATTTCATGTGAATACTGACATTCTTCGGACATTTTATCATGCTTCTTGGAATCTGTTCTAACTTTTCTCATTTATGTGTTGGTATGGTGTTTGTTGACTGTGAAGAGCAGAAATGTGCTTGAGAAAGTGGTGAACGTGGGAGGAAAAAAACGTTGTGAGAGACAAAAAAAGTCTGAGTGAGCTATATAGGTGCCGTGTTAGTTGTAAAGCGAAGAAGATTACGTGTGACCAGACCCACGTCCTTGCAAATCAGTATGACCTTCTTCAGTCAGGACGAAGATATCGATCGGTTAAATGCAGAAGTGTCAGATTTAAACAAAGTTTTATTCCCCTGTCCATGATTTCTTGAACCGAGAAGATGTTTAATTGAAATCCAAATTCCTCTATATGAATGTATGTCATATGTGAGGAAAATGGGTAATGTGGCTAAATTATTGTTTATTTGCTGTGAATGGGTGTGACCACAAATTAATTTCTCAATTGAGAAGGAAAGCGCAGAAATTGCGACCGACTATAACTGATGGAGTATTTGACCGTATGTTTTTGCTAGAGAAAATCTAAGTATACATACATAAAATAAATCCAAACGTAAACGTTATTTTCAAAACAGTTGTATTTCACTTACAAAGTTGAGGGGGGAAAGATGGTTACAATTTGCAGATCAAGACATCACAAAAACAAAAAAAACAAAAAACAAAACAAACAAACAAAACAAACAAACAAACAACAAACAAACAAACAAACAAAAAAACAACAACAACAAAACCAGTATTTCCACGCCAGTAATTTGCCAATATACATTTCCCCAATCCATCTGGATTAAAAAACAACTTAAGAAGACAAGTGTAAGAATTGCATTCGCTTTCACCTTTTTCACTCCTCTCATCAAATGCGGGCCACAGAATCAATTTCCTGTCCCCCTGAAATAAAACCAAACCTGTTTCTCAACATACTGTCGATCTGATTTATCCTCTCCTGTGCTGATATGCACATAGCAACCTAAAATATCCAGCCGTATGTGAGTAAAATGTTATTTCAATATTTGTGCTCTTTCTTTTGATCATGTTCAGTATTACTTATTTTTTTATGTTTAATAAGTACAAATGCTCTCTTGTACATGAAAAAAAAAAAAAACAAACACCACTGACATCAACATGTCCACCAGCAAAAGTACGAACAGACACAGCATGGTGAGTTTGAGTCATTTACTGAAAAAAGTGAAAAAAGAGATAAAAAAAAAAAAAAAGAGGTTAGAAGCACACTGTGAAAAAGAGGAAGGTAAAATGATAAATATAAAAGAAAAGAAAAGATAGAAGACAAACTAAAAACAGAAGAAAATGGAGGGCTTCAGGATCTACCCAAAAACAATGATTGATAAGTGTTAATTTTTGTTTGAAGGTGTTTAGCTATCAGGATGGCTGTCTGGCTGGTTGGTTAGTTGCTTGGTAGGCTGCTTATGCTTTTTTCTCTTTTTTTTTTTTTTTAGCTTTGATTTATCGAGTTTTTTTTTTTTTTTGTCTCTGTCTTCAAAGTATTAACATGCTTTGCAATTTACCGACATTGCTGCTCTGATGTCGGTGTGCTTGTGCGTTTTTGTCTGATGCACGAGGCGTGGAAATCAATCGTTTGTCTGATGCACGAGGCGTGGAAATCAATCGTTTGTTTGATGCACGAGGCGTGTGGAAATCGATCGTTTGTCTGATGCACGAGGCATGGAAATCAATCGTTTGTTGATTGATGGAAACGAGTTGTTTGATGCATGGAAATCAATCGTTTGTTTGATGCACGAGGCATGGAAATCAATCGTTTGTTTGATGCACGAGGCATGGAAATCAATCGTTTGTTTGATGCACGAGGCATGGAAATCAATCGTTTGTTTGATGCACGAGGCATGGAAATCAATCGTTTGTTTGATGCACGAGGCATGGAAATCAATCGTTTGTCTGATGCACGAGGCGTGGAAATCAATCGTTTGAACTGGCGAGAATGCAGTTCCCCACATGCAAATCTTTTGAAAAAATATTGTGACGATGATATCATATAATTGGAACTGAAAGAGAACCTTCGCAGCAAGGAGAAAAAAAAAAAGTAAATAAAAGGAAGAAGGCACGCTTTCACCCAAACACGGCCCATTATTTCTGGTTCAGTCCATCACTGGGCGCTTCGTTGGATTACACGATTAAAACCGCATCTGTCCCCCACATAGCAAAATAAACAAAAGAAAACAGACAACAGCAGCAGCCAAACAACAACAACAACAACAACGAACCAAACAAACAAACAGACAAAAGCAAGCATCGGTCGGAGGGGAGAAAGAGCGAGGGAAGAATGATGGGACTGTGCTGCTGGAGAGGGTGCGTGGTGGTCATGTTATTGCTATTCTTATGATGACGATGATGAGGATAATGATGATAATGATGATGATAATTACCATTATTAATACTACTACTATTATTAGTATTATCATCATCATTATCATTAATATTATCATTATTGTTGTTGTTGCTATTATTATATCATTACCATTATTATTATTATCATCATCATTGCTATCATTATGATTGTCATTGAAATAATAATACATTACCATGATGATGATGATGATGATGATGATGATGACGACGACGGCGACAATCTGCTGCTGCTGCTGATTATCATTATTATTATTATTATTACTATTATTATTATTATTTATATATTAAGATTATCAGCATTGTTGTTGCTGCTGCTATATTATATCATTGCTATTATTATTATTATTATTATAACCTTATTATCATTATGATGATGATGATGATGATGATGATGATG
>JADBJO010007553.1:25000-40000 GCA_016801955.1 Conus betulinus | reverse complement strand
ACATCTTGACGCCGCCATGTTGGGCTGCTCTCCCTTATTGTTTGATACGTGCAGAATTGTAAGGCTCGACAATTGTGCCTCAGTTTGGTCTTCTAACGTTTGCTTGTTTGTTTGTTTGCTTTTTTTTGTTTATCTGCTTGTTCGTTTGTTTCTTGCACGATTCTGAACACTCATTGCATCCTATTAGTTTTCTGTCAATAAATCTTCCGAGCTCAATTTGAATCGTGTGACCTATTTTTTCTTGCCTCTTGAGGCTGAGACAATTTCTGCGTGTTGAAGTCATACAAACACATGTGCTCGTCTGTTCTCACCAATCCCAAGCACGGTCTGTCGGCAGCTAGGGTTACAGCCGACAGATTTTTACTTTGTGATTCTTTGTGTATTACACCATTCATTCACCCATTAGTTAGCTGAACACACTAGTATAAGCAGCCTTACTTTTCGAAAGTGTGTTGTTCGCTTCGCTGTGAGCTGAACTCTCTGTGTACGTTCTGAACTCCCTGTGTACATTCTGAACTCTCTGTGAACATTCTGTTGAAGTACTCGGTCAGACTGATTCATCAAGGATTTGTGTCGTTACAAGTGTTCCCTCTTACAGAGCAGTCTTCATTTCTTGCCTTCCACACACAAGGGTGTGCAAGGCCTGCACTGCAGATGAAGATGCTCAGTCTATGCAGATGTGATACCAGGCACACAGACTATGCAGATGAAATACCAGGCACACAGTCTATGCAGATGTGATACCAAGCACACAGTCTATGCAGATGGGATACCAGGCACACAGTCTATGCAGATGTGATACCAGGCACACAGTCTATGCAGATGGGATACCAGGCACACAGTCTATGCAGATGTGATACCAGGCACACAGTCTATGCAGATGGGATACCAGGCACACAGTCAGAATCTTATATTCGAGTGGCTTACTTATTGTGTGATGTTAAGCATCATTAACTAACTATGCACATGTGATCACAGATGGGTCTACGTTTTTCAGTATATAGGATATTTACATTGTTCATAACATGTGTTTGTGTTCATACCACACACACCACACACACACACACACACACACACACACACACACACACACACACACACACACACGCATACACACACACACACACACGCACAACACGCATACACACACACACACACACACACACACACACACACAACACACACACACTCAAGAAATCCAGACAAGTCTTCTCCAAATACTTCATTAACGTCAGTCATCAGTCTGAAGTCCCGCCTGAAATTTTTCTTCAAACCTGTAGAACATCAGGTCATCATAACGGAGAAATGTTTAAATTCATGCTCGCGGACGCGCGCGCGCGCGCGCGCGCGCACACACACACACACACACACACACACACACACACACACACACACACACACACACACACTCTCTCTCTCTCTCTCTCTCTCTTTCCTGTTTGTCTGTCTGTCTGTTTCTTTCTGTCTGTTTGTCTGTCTGTCTGTCTGTCTGTCTCTCTCCAATTTTTGTTTCAAACTTCTACTCCCAATCTCCACATTCCAGAGCCACCCCTACTCACCCCCCCTCTCCCCCCCTCTCCTTCCGACTTTGAGAGAAGACTGCCCCATTCGCACGATCTTCCTGCTCCCAGGATGAAACAAATACACGCCCATAGCTCTAAAGGAAGGCTGCTTTCGACACCGAATCACCTAGCAGATATGGCAGCACAGAGCACACAGAACAAAGGAACACCCCCAAAAAGGATGTTCGTAGCTTGCCTATATACCCCGCACTGGACACATCTACATAGCAAGAACAACTAGAAAAATGAACAAATGCAATTTAGCATTTATTCAAGACTGGCACAGCCTGTTCGATCTTCAACATAGTCAGACAAGTACACGGACAAACAGTAGCAAATTCAGGAGACCTCGGTTGAGGCTCAATTCGTGGTCGCGTGGAGACAAACTGTGAGTCTACTTTGAGAAGTCAAGAAGTCAAACGTGTCACGAGAGTCGATCTTTCCGCCGTCTAGACGTGACTCAAAGATGGATCCTACCCCAGGACCAGCCAAGGGGGCAGGGGTCCAGGGTCTGTGCCTACTTTTGGCTAGCCGGTGGAAAGATCATGTGCCTGGGTGGATTTCGGAGTTGGTCCAGGGTCTGTGCCTAGCTTGGTTAGCCAGTGGAAAAAATCATGCTGAAATACCGCCAGCCAAAAGATAGGTAGCATGGCCGAGTCAGACACCACATGAAGTTCAAGGACGCTCTGAAAGCCAAACTCCAGAACTGCAACATGGGCACAATCACCTGGGAACAGACTGCCCTTGACAGACTGCGCGGTGGACACCTGCGCTGTCAAGACACAAAGACACACCTGCGCTGTCAAGACACAAAGACACCTGCGCTATCAAGACACAAAGATCCTGGAACTGAACAGAGCGGCCAAGGAACAGGAGGAAAACAGGGCCACATGGCTGACCTCTTTCCCCTGCAACAGGTGCACCACCGACTGCGTGCCTCAAAGACAGGTCCCCACTTCTTCAATAGCTCTTACTCTGGGCACGCGCCTTAAAGGCAGGTCCCCACTTCTTCAATAGCTCACACTCTCGGCACGCGCCTCAAAGACAGGTCCCCACTTCTTCAATAGCTCACACTCTCGGCACGCGCCTCAAAGACAGGTCCCCACTTCTTCAATAGCTCACACTCACGGCACGCGCCTCAAAGACAGGTCCCCACTTCTTCAATAGCTCACACTCTCGGCACGCGCCTCAAAGACAGGTCCCCACTTCTCTTCAATAGCTCACACTCTCGGCACGCGCCTCAAAGACAGGTCCCCACTTCTTCAATAGCTCACACTCACGGCACGCGCCTCAAAGACAGGTCCCCACTTCTTCAATAGCTCACACTCTGGGCACGGGCCTCAAAGACAGGTCCCCACTTCTTCACTAGCTCACACTCTGGGCAAATGACCTGCTTGCCGGCTCGTCTGTGAGAATGAAACGAGATTATTCCCGGAGCAGGACACGAATTCCCCTGAGTCATTTCCCCTTCTAACTTCGGATCGCCGGCTTGAGTGGATGAGGGTTGATTTGCATTCGTGATTTATGGCTGCGTTCTGAGGAGCTGTGGTGCTCACTGATTGAATCTGACAGAGGTTTGGCCGCGCTGGGGGTTTTTTTTTTCTTTTCCTTTAATACAGTAAGATAGTATGGTCTCCAGATGCAGATCATAACTCTCTCTCTCTCTCTCTCTCTCTCTCTCTCTCCTCTCTCTCTCCTCTCTCTCTCTCTCTCTCTCTCTCTCTCCCTGTGCACGATGAACTTTCCATATTCATCTTGAAAAAGGCTGCGACTGAAAAGGTAAGAAGAAAGAAAAAAAAAACGTTTTTTTTTTTCCACATCCATGTCCAAAAAGGCGTTATTCACCAAGACATTGGGTAGCATCTGTAAAGCCAGTAACCACTAACTGAACAACAGCTCTTTTGATTGGCTGGCAAACAGAAGACGCCTCCGTCAGTGCCCTGCAGGGAAACAGGAAATGCAATTAAGCTGCATTCTTGACGCAAAGCACTCCTATTCCCCTTCTCTCTTCTGACTTCACCCCCCCACCCCCACCCCCACCCCTTCCCAGCTTTTCATCCATCACCCACATGCACACCCCACTAAAGCCCCTTCTCCTCCCCCCCCCCCCCCCCCCCCCCCCCCCCCCCCCCCCCCGTTTCTCCACCACACCTCCTTCCCTACCTACACCCCTACCCTTTCCTACCCCGTCCCATCTTCAGAGAGCGTCTTTGATATTTTTGACAAGTTTGGATAAACATGTTGGCTTCTAGGAGACATTGAAAACGAGAGAGAGAGAGAGAGAGAGGAGAGAGAGACAGAGAGAGAGAGAGACAGAGACAGAGACAGAGAGACAGACAGAGAGAGACAGAGAGAGAGAGACAGAGAGAGAGAGAGAGACAGACAGAGAGGAGTAGAGACAGACAGAGAGACAGAGACAGGCAAACAGAGACAGAGAGGGTGAGAGAGATTCACGATTCACGATTCACGATGTTTTTTGTCATTACCATTACGGTCTAATGACAAGGGGGGTAACAATAGGCTCAGAAAGGAATATTGCTGACATATGAAATCAGTACTAAAAAAAGTGCAAAAAAATATCTCAACAAAACTTCAATCAGTTATAATATTATAATCATTTAATCACATAAATACATATCCCAAGCACTCTACCACCAGCCCACCCAGTTTCACACACACACACACACACACACACACACACACACACACACGCAATCAAAAATATATGAAATTCGACCATCCACTTTATCATATGACATATGAACATTCACTTTTGTCTTCATCATATTAATGGGTTATGCATCATAGTGGGTTAATCTTTTCTTTTCTCAATTTCTGAGCCTCTGCTATAAATTTTGCAACTGATTTAATAATCATTTCGTCATTTGAAAGTAAAATAGATGTAACATTATGAGTCTGAGCTAAATCCGTATGAAAAAAATCACACTTGTTCCGTAATGTTACATATCCTGTACAATGGAACAAGAAATGTTTTTCATCCTCAACATCATAACCACACATAGGGCATGAAGATTCTGAGGAAGCCCCAGGCAGATACCATCTTTTCTTTGTATTAAATCCGAGAGTTCTGAATCGAAATCGAGCAAAATTAATCCTATGCCATTTGTCTGTTATAATATGTAGATAATTTTCAGCTTGAAAGACATTTTTAATGAAGAAAAAACCAACTGTATTTTTCATTGCTCTCAATAGCCGAATGCCAGTTTTGTTTGTACGAACATATCAGTCTATCTTTAAACTCTGAAATAAATTGTCTATCATTTCCAACTCCCTGTAACATCCATACAATACCAAAACCATTACAGATAATACTTTTTTAACTTGATAGGCCCAATTCTCTTTACCAGTCTCGAGTTGAATTACCATCATGTCGTATGCTTGTTTGCACAATCGAGACTGAGGCAATTTTACAATTTTTAGCCAGTATTTTATGCACTTGACAAAAGATCTTATGTACAGAGGATATCGGCCGGTTTTCCGTATAGCATGGTATTAGAAGCATGTAGAGGTAAATGGAGAAAACGTTTTATAGCGTATGTATGCACTCTTTCCATTTTCTGATTAGAGTACAAACCCCATATTTCAGCAGCATAAGTAAGAATAGGTTCTATTTGGGCATCAAATAATTTCCAAAATAGATTACAGTCAATAGTATTAAGCTTTTTTAATGACTTCAAAATTTCAATTACACCCTTTCTACCCTTTCTGCTTCCCTCTTCCCAAGCAAAATTCAAACTTAATCTTGTTGAAAATATCATTCCTAGGTATTTATAAGAATTGACAACTTTTATTTCTTCATTTCCATAGAACCATTTTTCATGCGTTGAAAGGTGCCCACCATTTCTAAATACAATAATATTAGTTTTTTTCTAAATTAACAGTTAATCCTAAACGATCTGTTTCTTCTTTTAGTGACTTTAATTGGTTTTGGAGACCTATAACTGTTTGAGACATTAGAATAACATCGTCAGCAAATAGAAGCAAAAATATCTCAACAGCTCCTGAGATTAACTGAATACCGTGCTTTCCTTTTTTGATATTTCAATTGCTAACTCATTAATGAAAAAAAAGGAAAAACAATTGTGGGCTCAAAAGGCAGCCTTGTTTTACACCCTTTGGACAGTCAAAATAATTAGAATATTCACTCTTTGCACGCACACATGCCAACACAGAATTATACATGCCACGAATAGCTGAATAAAGTTTTCCATTCACTCCACTTTTTACGCAACACGTTCCAAAGTGTATTTCGATTCACAGAGTCGAAAGCCTTCCTGAAGTCGACAAAGGCTACATAGAGTTTAGAATTGCTCAATAAATATTTCTGTACAAGTGAATATAGTGTATATATATGATCAATAGTACTATAATTTTTGCTCTGAAACCTGCTTGTTCTTCTAATATTTTTCCTTCATTTTCAGCCCATTTTGACAATCTTTTGTTCAAGATATGAGTATACACTTTACTAATGGTACTAGTGAGTGCTATACCACGATAATTATCTGGATTACTGGAATCACCTTTTTTATAAATTGGAATATAATAGATTTAGCCCATTCTAAAGGGAAATTGCCGTGTTCAAAAAGCTCATTAAATAACCGAACAAGGTAGTCAACTACGATAGAATTTGCTTCTTTTAACATTTCTCCCACAATCCTGTCGGGTCCAGCACTTTTCCCTGTCCTTAGATGTCTAATACCATCCATTACTTCTTCTCTAGAAATGGTGTTATTGAACAATGGCACAGATTCATCCACATCATCCAGTGAAACGTCTTCTTCCAGAGGAACAGTATTATCTGAATCATTGAAAAACATGAAAAAAGTGATCATACCATTGTTGGATGGAGATTTCATTATAAATTAAGCTTTTCTTATTAACAGATCTTATTACTGACCAAAATGTTTTTAGAATCGTTTGTGGATTCTCTTAATTCTTTAGTCTATTTTCCTCAAATGCTAATTGCTTAGTTTCTCTCAGTTTGATGTATTCTTTTCGTGACACTGCATATTCTACTCTTTTTTCTTTTTTATCTCTAGCTGTTTTACATCTCTGAAATCTTTTTAGCAGCCTTTTTACTTCTGCTTTCTTTCTCTCACATTCAGCATCAAACCAGTCATTACTTTTTTATTCGACTTGACCTACTGTGCGGACCATACATGCAGCAGCTCCATATAAAGCATTAACAAAAAGGTTTAAACTATCATTTATATCAATATCCATTTAGGAGGGGGCTGACTGTAAGCAACTTTGGAACTCATCACTATCAAGTTCGTCTTTATATTTATGGACATTTTCATTCGACCAAACAATTTTTTCTTCACCTGATTGTTTAACCTGGTTACTTTCCAGATTCCGGTGAACATTATTCCATACAACTTCGACTGGCAAGTGCCACGAATGAACACAGTCACCAACATGTAAATCAAATTTCGGTAATAAATCAACATGAATCAAAAAGTAATCAACCACACTACATCCATTAGGGGATACAAAAGTGTAATTACCCTCTTTATCTCCATCACAAAACCCATTTAAAATATTCATATCAAACAGAAAACAAAAATCCAGTAACGTTTTCCCAAAGCTATTTACAACCATATCTTTTGAATTACGTAAAAAAATGTCATCCATTTCATACAAATCAAAATCACAAATAGTCATATCTTCATGCTCAGATTGCATCTGACCTGTTCGTGCGTTCATATCACCAGTTACAATAAAGTATACGTCATCTTTATCAAACTTTTCCAACAAAGCCTCTTCTAATAAAAGTACGCCATCTTTGATAACCTTATCATTATACAGAGGGCCTCCCTCTGGAACAATATAACAACCAACAAAAACGACATCTTTATTCACACCAAAAACAGTTTTATCTATTCTTATAACAATTGTATTGTCACAATTTATCTGAATCTCTTTTATATATTTTTCCAAACATTTTCTTACTAAAAGGAGTATACCTCCTGAATTTCTCCATGAAATGAAAACTTTCTAGCTGAAACATGAAATTTCACATAATCATTGAAGATGCTTTTGTAGTCAAAAGACGAATCTAAAAAAGTTTCTGTGTAGGCAAACAAAATCAAATTTGTTGACATAATTTACAAAGGAACATCACGTAGTTTTGGAAACAAATTTTCAACATTATAACTTAAGAAAGTCCATTGTTGTGGATGGTCTAGCCTGTCCTATTTGCTTTTTACAGAGTTTGAACGCAAGGTTCTAGTACCACCCGTACCCCTTTCCCCACATAGAGGCTTGCTGGACTGGTTGGACAGGTACGCTCGCATGCCACTCTGTCTGTTGACACAAACTCCGCCACGCGCTGTGTGTTTCGTCGTTACCGTGACGTCGATCCGTGGAGACACGGGGGGGAATCCCCGCGACTGGCCGCTGATCCAGTTCGCTGACCTCCACCTCTGTCACGAGCCGCTCGGCAACCCCCATCCTTACCACCATTACCACTCTGTTGCCGATCAGGTGTAGCACGCACCGGGGGGGGGAGCGGAGGAAGATGTAAACGCACCACCACTCTCACTGCCATCCCCCCTCAAATGCGTTAACGGGACGAGATGCCTGTTGATTGGCTGAAACAGATAGAAGCCCACCCTCCCCACTCTCCCCAGATTGAAATTGAGGAGTAGAAGGTGTAACTGTGGGTGTGTTTGTCTTATTATTTTCTCGCCCACCCTCTACTACTTCCGCATAAGTGCGTGGGTCAGGCAATCGTGGACCAATCACGAGTTGTCCCCTGCGGAAAAATGCTCTTTTCCCTTCTTCACGAGCTGTAGCCTTTATTTTCATCTGCTGGTGTGTTAGGTCATTAGCCACTCTTACTCCTTTTTGTTGTAATTTCTCTGACCTCTCTATTGCCGATTATGCACATCTTGTCTTTCCACCTGTTAAATTTCACAATCATTGGTCGTGGTTGGTCATTTCGTCTGTATCCTGTTCTGTGCGCACGTCCGATGTCGTTGTCAGTCCATTGTTTTTGTCCGTCAATGCTATTTAACACATCAACCACTGCACGCGCACATGCGTCAAATGATTCACTGGGGCCCTGTTGGGGAATACCAAAAAATCTTAAGTTGTCTCTTCGAGAAAAACTTTCGAGTTTTTCTGTGTCGGCCTTCAGTTTGTCCAGTTCTTGTTTCATGCTGTCAATTGTTTCAGAACATTGTCGTATTTCTTCCTTTCTTTCATCTCTGACACAGCAAACAGGTCATGAATGTCATAAGTTATGTTTTTCACTGTGTCAGTCAGATGTTTTTGTTCAGTCTCCAGTCTGTCACAGCGTTTGTTTATTTCCTCACACTGTTGTTTCACTTGGCCCAAGTCCTGTTTTATTTCAGACATATCATTTCTGAGCACTGTGGTTTGTTCACGCAGCTGGTTTTGCATCGCTTGCATTATTGCTTCAACAAGCTTGTCTTGTTCTGTCAGTGCGTATGTGTTCTTTTCGACTTCATTTTTCGTTTGTTTTTTTCTTCAGTATTGGGGCCAGGGTTGGTCTCAATGTCTCCACTGAGAAGCAGCCTACGCAGCGAGAACACGACACGCATTGCACAGAAAGCAGACAGCAGCACTTGCACGTGCATGTCAAGTTGACACATGTATGTGTTGACACACAGCCCTTCATCTACACATTCAATTCCAGTCCCTTTTTGCCCATTGAAATAGTACATCGTACTGTTGAATGACACAGATTCTGTTACATTTTGGATGAAACTGACAATCACTCACTCCGTACACCATGAAGATCAAACCAAAACCGACGACAACATCAATGGAAGAAATGTGTGTTTTTTGCATCTGTCTCCGAACTCACCTTCTCAAAGTCACCTGACCTGTTTTTGTTTACATTTTGTTCTCACATTTCCTTTACCGTAGAAAACGCCGATAACGGCCCTCCAAGTGTTCAAGTCCACCATTTTCTATTACATTTACTGTCACTTGGTACTTACGGTGTATACCAACAAGTATAGGTATCAAACAGTCCAAAATTCCAGTTGAACAAAGCAAATATTCCTGCAGCACTCAACACTAGCTTCCTGCCAGCCGCCATTACCCGTCGTGCCCCCCTTCGCAATTATGAAAGAGAGAGAGAGAGAGAGAGAGAGAGAGAAATTAACTCCGTGCTTGCGCATGCGCATGTGTATACTTAAATGTGTGCGTGTGTGTTTTGACCATTGCGTGCATTCGTTTGGGGCATGCCTACGTCAATGTATTTGTGTGCCCAGCACACGAGGGTGTGTATATATTTATGTGGCATGGCACTTTAGGGGATGCTAACTAACTTTTTTTTTTTTTTTTTTTTTTTAGAAAAAGACAGACACACATGAATATGCAAATACAGCCTAGATAGATAGATAGATAAATAAATTCATAAACAAATGAATAAATAACCGCATCAAATATGCATACAAACACATTCTCTCGCACCTGTGGAAGATCATACACGCACTTGCACGGCGACTTAAAGATACACACCATAGTAACCCTTGATCTTCAACACATTTTAAATAAAAGCTCATATCTTATGAATTTAGACGTGAGTCAATTTGTCTATTCATCCTTCACGTTGACACAAATGTTTTACTTACTTTTGCTCGGAAAAATTGTTTTCAGATTTACGAATAAAAAGACATGAAAAATGAAGAAATCGATTTTTCATGTCAGAACAGAGGTAAATACACCCCTACACACTCCAAACACAAAGTGATTTCTGAAAACTTCTAAAAGTATCTGTTTTCATATTAAACGAGAAACTGCTACAAGAGACGAGTTATATCTTCCGGTGGCCATTTCTTTGACTCTCACAGTATTGATCGCACCCAGAGGGTTTCTACATCTTGTTACAGAGACTACAGCTATCAGAATGGCCACTGTGGCCACATGCAAGTCATAAAACAGTTAAATAGTGAACAGGCTGCTTTGAGAAAATTCGTCTGCAGCCTTCCCCTGAAGTACACACACACACACACGCACGCACGCACGCACGCATGCACGCACGCACGCACGCACGCACACACACACACACACACACACACACACACACACACACACACACACACACACACTCACACACACACACGCACGCACGCACGCACGCACTCACGCACAGACACGTATCTTATCACCATTTCCGTTCATTTTCACGGCATCAGTTTATCAGTTTTTCGCATGAACTGTCAAAAAAACCGAGAACCAGAAGTCTATCTGACCTTTCAGTCCTGGAATCATAATTAGAGTGGCGTTCTGGTTCGGTTCATATTAATTTGCTATAGCGAGGAGAGAGGTTTGTAGATTGCTTCTGATTGTAGTCCAGAGAGAGCTGGGAAGAGAGAAAAACGATTTCCTTTCAACACTTTCCGTGACCTTCTGTAACGATCTCAACTTATTTTGCCCGGTGAAGTCAAAGTGATTATTGCTGGTTGGATAAAAGCGTTAGAAAGTGAAGGAAGGGGATATGAACGAGGACTAACAGACTTCGCTGAAAGCTTGATTTGTTCATTCACTTCTACCACAGCTTGTCAAAACGGTCAAAACCAGGGGCGATTAGTCTTTTTGAGTTGTGTTTCAGACCTGTCGGTTATAGACCTTAGGGACTGGTGAAAATGATTATATAAAATTAAGCCATTTTCAGAGAGAGGAGAGAGAGAGAGAGAGAGAGAGAGAGAGAGAGAGAGAGAGAGAACAATTGAACACAATTTTAATGTTTCAGGCCTCCGGCCTTAACAATGTGAGGTGCAGTGCACACATAAAGAGAACAAAGAGAACTGACAAAAGTATGTTTTTTCGATGTACTAATAATGCTGATTTATGAGCGTGACTGATTATTCATACTGTGTGGGGTATGAGTTCTCTTTTTTCAGTCCATAATAAATATACATAGCAATATCTCTTGTAATATGTACATTTTCGTTTGCAAGTAATTTTTTTAGTTCAATAGAGTACACGTTCTGAAATTGTCTGTGCTTCAGTGTGTATGTTTCTCTGAAAGGCATATATGCATTGCATCTTAATAGAAAGTGGAATTCGTTCTCAAGTTGGTTACAAAAATGACACGTTTTGATATTTTCTTTGTATCTGCTATTCATATTCAAGTCGTTTAAGCCAAGACCAAATCTCGTGAAATACATTTTAAAGAGAGAGAGAGAGAGAGAGAGAGAGAGAGAGAGAGAGAGAGGAGAGAGAGAGATTACCTGGTGACACTTAACGGTATACAACAAATGGTTATGCGCCACTGTCACGTTAACAGGCCCTGGCATGTACAAAATAAAGACGAGACTTACTGGAAGAAAGATCTTTAAATCGTAACAATACTGCTGACTGGAATTGTGCTCCCTGAGAACAGGTGAGCTCTGATGAGCCAGAACTTGGCTCAGAATATTTGTCATCGACAGATCGCCCGGGTGTGCAGGATGGCTGGTTTCAGGCTACTAGTGCACAGGAAAATGATCACGCTTCCCTCGGGCAGAACTGAAATTAGATATCGACCTTCTGGCAAGCCTTGATTCATTTTCCAATTATTCAATGTCCGCCGATTGATCAGGCGAGCCTCCTGTTGAGATATCAGTGTAGTCTTGTGGCAAAGGCTACAGACCCAAACGACGGGTGTTTAGCTACTAATTGTGATCATTGCAGAAGTCATACATCCACATCTTCTGAGTCTCATTCACAAAGATATACGTAAGTGATAGACGACGATTTTGTCGTTGTTCTCTGTTTATCAACACACATTCGATTACGATTGAATATTTTGAAAACGCTCATGTCCTCAACGGAATTAGAAAACAGCTATCGAAATCATTTAAAAGTGTTTACAGATGGATCGGTAATGGAATCCTCTGACAGTGGTTCTGGTTTTATAATACCAACTTTAAATGTCAGGAAATCATCTCATTTAGGAAAGGGGGGTTCAATTTATACCTCTGAATTATATGCAATTCTGAAGGGTTTGATGTACACACATGATACACCAATTGCTTTATATAAAATATTACTGTGTGTTGATTCCGAATATGTTTTACAATCACCAGAGCGTTGGGACTGCAAAGCTAGAAAAGATTTACTTGTTGAAATAAAACGTTGACTGCATTGTTTCATAACTCTAGGCATAAGAATTGATTTTTGTTGTGTCCCATCTCACTGTGGTATAAAGTGAAATGAAATAGCAGACAGTCTTGCAAAAGAAAGAGCAAATGGAAACGCTGGAAATTTATTTAAAAAATCCCTTAGATTTGTCCTCTTGTGAATTAATCTAAACTATGGAAAAGTATATACATGAGTAGAATTTTAGTCAAAAAAGGGCAACTTTACGATCGTGCCCAAGACACATTGTTAGATTAATTAATGAATTAAGGCTGAATACTTGGAACACTAAATATTCTCATGGTATTAATTGTGTCTGCAGAGAGAAAACATTTCTGTACATCATCTTTTGTTTGAATGCTCAGTGTTGATCTCGCTCTATCAGGAGAAAGGTACTGAGATGAATAACTTTGATAATGTCAGTACTGTCTTATATGTTTCACATGTTGCTGAAATTGCCACGATTACTTCGCAGTCACAGGTTGCAAAATGCTTATAAAGATCAACAATTTTGTGTACCACTAGGGTATTTCACTCATGTAAATATATATCAGATATGGATTTGAAAGAACTAACATGGATGATAAATTGAGTTTGGAGGTTTAAAAAATTCTTTTTTTTAAATAAGTGTCTAATATCATCTGGCGATGAAAAGACATGAAACAAACCACAGAACTGAAGTGATCAATGGACTTACACTGTAAAGTTTAAGCTAGTGTTTTGTACAAATATATTTTGCTGCATGAAACTGTTGTCATCTGAAAATCAATCTTTAAATGAGTTGCCAAGAAGAAGAAAAGCAACTTAACATTCCCAAGTGTTTTCGTAGATTGAAGAAGGCATATTGTACAGCTGCTTACATTTTCCTCATGGTGAATAGCAATATCGGCATGTTGGTGCCTACGTGCTGAAGGGAACGTGTACAGATCAGTCCTCTTCCATGGCTTGTGTGCTCTGCCTGTGATGAAAATGGAAAGTGTCCCCCAGTGACATATCTGACATTTTTGTTTTTATTTGTCTTCTTTTCGTGTATACAGAGTGTCCATTTAAAGCTTTCTCTCCGTCCAGTTCCCAGCACCCCCGCTTCCCCTCAGCATATCTGATCCCCGTCCCTCTCTCCCTTGAAACATTGATGCTCTTTTCACTGGAAATCCTCTGGTTGTTTGTTTTTTGGGCTCGTCCTCTCTGCAGTCAAATCTTTAATGTCTCTATGTTTTTGCTTGTGTTTCAAGCAAGTAAAGCAAATCCCAGAGTTTAACAGCATACTTTTTTCAGCTACCGTATGAGGGTGTACACTCGTGTTCAATAAAACGTATGAGGTTGCGGCCTCGTATACAATATAAAGCGAACTGAATCCTGAAACGTTTACAGATTAGCTCCAACGTGCAAGCGAGGAGAAACCAGCGTATTGTTTGGTAAAACAGTATGCTGATTTTCATATGCCCATTTTGGTGTTCATTCCTGGCTGAACTAGATAAACACATACCGGGGGATAAGTCATGAATCCAGACAGAACGAAAAGCTGTTGTGGCAGTAAAGGCCAGAAAAAAAACTTTCACATGTTAGCTGCGCGAATGTAGTCAGCGGTTTAAGTTCACCACTTGTATGATAACCAGCTACAGGAAACAATAAAGGAATAATCTATTATGAACAAAAAAAAGCTGATAATTTTGACCTTCCCCAGCTGCAAAAGAATGTGACACTGACACGAGTTACCAGTTAGTCCGAAGTTTATGATGCACCTTCAGATTTGAATCGCATCTTTTCCCCTTTCTAATTTCTAGCTTGGTTATGACAAAAACGTGTCAAATAATGGCAGGCTTTGATCTTTTTGCATTTAAACGATGAAAAACAATGTCATAAGCGATCAGACCTTTAAACTGTTCACTAGATCTTACCTCTGTTATATCATCAGTATTCTCAACAGCAGCTTTGTTTTATCTCGAAAAAATAATCACTTTAAAACAACTGCAGAAAAGTTTACAGTGAGAGTAATGGAAGATACAATACCAAAGCAAACTGAGCCTGTCTCGGAGGAAAGAAAGAATTACGAAAAAAAAAGAGCTGAAAAACTAATTTCTCGCCACAATAGTTTCTTAGGCTTCCAGCATCGATTTCTTCTGGAATTTCTACATTATGTTGCAAGGACAATATACGTCTGGACAGAGAAAATGAAATGGCCAGTGTAGTAACCTATAAAGTGGAAACAAACACATCCAGTGACCTTTGAAAGTTATTTTCTTATTCTCACAAATGCCTCTTGGTGGTGGGCCTTCCAGACAAGTACGACTGTCCACAGACCATGGAACGCCACCAA
>JADBJO010007553.1:5000-10000 GCA_016801955.1 Conus betulinus | reverse complement strand
ACTGCACTGCTGCCGAGTCACTTCGGTGGTGTTCAGTGGCGCCTGTTCTGATCTAACATACGCAGGACACCACCTACTAAGCCCCCTGCTGACGACATAATTGCTTAGTCGCGGAGCCGGCGTGAGTGAACTCTCCCTCCGGAGGGCGCCCACCACGTCCTTCAAATGTGCATTCAAAGCCATGTCAAATCAAATATTATGAGAATTTTTTAAGGAAAAAATAAAATGAAAACAGCAACGAAAAAAAAAAAAAAAAAAGCGAGAAATGGAGACTGGGATTACGGAGATGCGTATTAGAATGAGATTTTGTTGTTATTGTCGATTTTTTTTTTAAGTATTTTTGTGTAAAAAATCATCGGCATGTAATTGTACCCATAGAGCATCAAACCTGTTTTGATCATTGTGACTGACTCTAGCATTATAGAGTTCGATTTTGAATCTGCAGCTCAGCTGGCTCTGAAAAACTGAAGCATTTTGGCCTACGTCTTTCGATCTTACACTTGTAAATATAAGATTTAGCAACCATAATAATAAAGTCAAAAATTGTCTCTGTTTGCATGTGTTTGTCGACTCCAAAGATAACAATATCGCGTGTGATTTTAATGGTAAACGAGTTTCGGCATTTTTCGTTAAATAAATGTTCAACCTCTTTCCAAAAGGTTTGAACGTAATTGCACATCCATAAAAAGTGTTGGACTGTATCTCTCTCTTCATTGCAGAATGTGCAGTTCGTCGTGTTTGTCAGGCCCATGGCATTTAAAACAATATTTGTGCCAATAATTCTATGAATAATTCTAATTTGAAGCCATTTTCAATTTTACATCTTTAATTTTGTGGACATGGGTAAATACCTTATTCCAAGAAATTTCAGAATTAAGTTTTTGTAGCCATTGAGAGCAGCAGTTTGGCTTACGCTCATCTGAGTAAAAATTTCATAGTATCGTTTAGCTCCTTTTCCTTCTTTCATAATAATAGTAAAAGCCCTCGGCATGTTCTGAATTGTGTTTGCATTACCATTATCACGTTTTATTCCAGTTTTCTTTATGAATTCTTTCATTGAGGAAATCCATCCACAGTATGTGACAAAATTTATGGTATAGTTATCATTAGCCTTGAATTCTTCAAAGTTCATAAATTGTCCATTTTCCTTCAGAAAATGTTTTTATTGCATACTTTCCTTTCTCAATTTAATTTCTTTTGTTTAATTATGTCATTTTCCTGTTTTTTATCTTGTCGTTATAAAAAACAGGTTCAGCTAGAAGTTCATTTAATGTTTGTGGTGTCACGCAAAGACAGAATTCCCTATAGGCTATAAAGTGTGTGTCTCCAGAACAAATTAGAGCTCATGTATCCTGTACCAAATGCTGGTCCATAATTTTCAATTTTTTTTTCGCTGAATGGATACATTTTCGTTCGTAACAATGCTTTTCCATTTGTGATTTGTGATTTTAAGTTTTTTTTATCCATAAAAGTTTTCAAAGCATTAATATATTTTTTGATGTCAGGTATATTTAAGCCACCTTGCTTTATAGTTTTAATTGTTGTTTTCCTGCTTATTCTATCTTGTTTACCATTCCACACAAAGCTAAAAACACATCTTTTGAAGTTTTTTAATTAAGAGGTCAGGTGGGTTGGGTAACAAAATCCAGAGGTGTATGAGCTTGGACAGAATGAGGGATTTGAGAACAGCAACTCTTCCGACTGGTGTTATACTTCTTTGAGACCAAATTTTGAATAATGTTTTAACTTCTTCTGCAAATTTATTGTCATAATTCATGTTTTCACATTCTTTCAAGTCTTGAGTAAACCAAACACCGAGTATTTTTGAATTGAGAAGGGTTCCATATGATTTTTAGATGAGGACAATAATACTTTTTCTTGGAGTTTTATAACATCCTAGCCATATTGCTTGTGTTTTTTTCGCTGTTCATGAAGAGTCCTGAAACTCTTCAAACGTGGTAAGTATATTAATAGACTGTCAAAAGAATTTTTTTGTCGCCATTGTTTACTAATTGAGTGTCATCAGCGAACTGTGATATTTTGTGTTCTACATCATTTTTTTTTATGCCTTTTATCTTCTTTTCTTCCTTTATCATTACGCTAAAATTTTTCTGCGCATATGATGAATAAGTAAGGAGATATAGGGGTCTCCCTGTCTACATCCTCTTTCTACTTTAAACCACTGAGCAGCCTGGCCATTTACAATAACAGTTGATTTAATATCCTTATAGAATGTTTCTATCCAGTGACATATACTTTCACCAAACCCGAAAGCCCTTACAACATTCAACATAAAATCCCAATCGAGTGAGTCGAAGGCTTTTTCAAAGTCTATACAGAGCAACAGTCCAGGGAGGTTTTTTCGCATTTAAATAATTAATCAAATCATAAATTAGTCTAATATTGTCACCCATAAATCTGTTAGCCATGAAACCTGTTTGATCCTCACTGATGAGAGATGGTAAAACATTTCTTATTCTTTTTGAAATACATGAGGAAGCTATTTTGTACACTACATTTAGGAGGGAAATAGGACGCCAATTTTTGATATATTCTTTGGGTTTATCACCTTTTGGTATGCAAATAATTAGTCCCTGCTTCTGTGTTGTCGAAAATTCTCCGTCTTTGTAAGATTCATTTATAGATCGTACAACCAGTGGGCCCAGTGTTTTCCAAAAAAATTTAAAGAATTCGGCGCCAAAGCCATCTGTACCTGGCTTTTACCATGCTTCATATTTTTTAAAGCTTCGCTTGCTTCCTCTATAGTGATTTCTCCTTCCAATATGTTTTTTCTCACCTTCAGATAACTGTGGAATTTTTTTAACAAGTTTTCTGATTTCGCACTTTTCAGTTATCTTTTTCTTGTATAAATTTTCGTAAAATGTTTCAACCTCCTTCAAAATATCTTTTTGTTCGGTTATTATTTCATCATCTTTAGTCACTAGTTTTAGTCATTTTTTTTATTATAGTTTCTCTTTTCAAGGTTGCAAAAGTATTTTGATATTTTTTCACCATCTGCAATCCATCTTGCTTTTGATCTTAATAATACACCTTCCATTTTTTTGTTCCCTGATTGCTCTTAGTTCATAGTTTTTTTTTCTTCAATCATTCTTAATTCAATCTCTGTTTTATTCTCAAGATTTTCAAGACTTTCAATGCGTTTTTTTTAAAATCTTGTTTTCTTTTTTTTGTTGTTTTCTTTTTCATTGTAGCGTAAGCTATTGATTTCCCTCGAATTTTCATCACACAGAAAATCAAAAAATTTTTTATCGGAAATCTTGAATCTGAGTCCAGATTTTATTAACTCAGACATATACTGACTGATCTTCTATCGCTGATTGATCAACTGCGTATTCTTTTATAACTTCCAGAATTAACTTATTAATTTCGTCCACATATTGCTTATCCTTTAATAGAGATACATTAAATTTCCAGAATCCTTTGAATTTTTCATTTTTTACCAAATTTCAAGCATAATGTAACCATCGAATGGGTCAGACCGATAGCCTGGTTCAATGTCAGATTTTTCATGATAAATATAAAAGATAATCAGACAATAGAAAGAAGTCTAGTCGGCTTTGTTTCAGAGGAGTTCGTTTTCGCCAGGTATATCTCCTACAGTCCGGATTGTCTTCCCTCCATATATCTGCCAATCCTATTTCTTCTGTCATGTTTATGAGTTCTTCTCTTGCTTTCGGATTATTATCTTGTACATAATTATAACAGTCTAGATGTGGATCCATTGTGATGTTCCAATCACCCCACAGCAATAATATTATTAATTGTAACTCTTTATAGTTTCTTTAAGTGAATTGTAAAATATCGGACTATCTTTATTAGGCCCATACACATTAACCAGGAGAAACTGTTTTTCAAATGAACTAAATGTTACAATTATGAAGTTTCCGTTTTCATCTTGTTGTACATCTGTAATTTTGAATTCAAAATTATTCGAAAACAATACAGCTACACCTCTGGAATTTGAACGAAACGAGGCAAATAAGCATTTATATCCCCATTCTGCAGTTACATACTTCTCTAGTTTATTAGTAAAATGGGTATCCTGTAAACAGTATATTGAATATTTTTTCTGTTTTAAATAATGGAACATCCCTACGTTTATGTAAATCACCGAGCCCTTGACAGTTTAATGAAGCAATTGTCATGCTATCCATGGCGATTCAGTGAATAATTGTTTCATATATACAGAACTTAAAACAAAGTAGGCCAAAATGATCAGAAACAAGAATGTAACCCAGCTCTTCCAAAAAAAAACAGCAGCTTATGTAACAATGATTCTCATACAATACATTAATGTACCGTACCCCCAGGTCTGAAACACAAAAAAAACAATGACAAACACAAAGATTGAAAAATATATACATGTTGTATGGATTAAACGCATGAGAAGTATGATAAATGCATAAAAGAAAATCAAAAGCTCCTTGACCATTGCAAGCGGATAATGACGCAACAGCGTCTTTGAGGGAATACAAAGATAATTTCTCACACAATCAGATTCATTTTAACGATTAATAGCTTAACTTAGGGGGAAAAAAAGGAACAACTTGGATTCAAAGAGTCACAAAGCATCATCAAATTTTTAACATTGGCAAAAAAAGATGACAAGCCAATCAAATCAATGTTTTTTTAAATCATGTGAAATACTATTCCCCTGCCTGCCCCCCCCCCCCCCCCCCCCCCCACCACACCCACCCCCCCCCCCCCCCCCCCCCTCCTCCCCCCCACTAAACGGCCGGCTTGGATTCCCATCTGATTTATTTTTTTTTTGAACACCTCTCACCCCCCCCCCCCCCCCCCCCCCAACGATTCCATCCACCATCACAAAATTCCACTACGATGGCGGGTGCCCACATGTGTCACTAACCGAGAGGTGAGCGATGGTGTGAACACTCATACATGATTTATGGGGGCGGGGAAGGGGGGGGTGGCGGAAGCTCAGCGTGAGCCGTACTTGGATTTGGGTTTGTTTTTTTGCT
>JADBJO010007552.1:130832-161712 GCA_016801955.1 Conus betulinus | reverse complement strand
GTAATTCATCTCAAAGTTGGTGAATTCTAACTACTAGGTTCGGCTGTGTAACATAGGGCACTGTACCGGATGGTTTTATCTGGGGAGACCATGATGCCCTTCAGCAGAAAAGTGCCTTCTATATTTTTGTGCTGCCTACGTAGTTTTCTTTCATGGTCATAGTTGATTTCTCCTAAATTTGCCTGACAAACACACCCACACACACACACTCACACACCACACACGCACATACACGCACACACACACATGCACAACGCATACACACAAACAGAAAGATCGGGAATGAACAAATTTTAGATGGCAAACACTTTCATTTAATGCCATTTTCAGTCATACAAATGCTCAAAACATGCCATAAATACATTCTCATTACCAGTCTGTCTCGTTCATTCTCTCTCTCTTTTTCCCAGCTCCTCCAAGCTTGCATGAGCATACACACAGCTGACTTGACCATTATGCAGAAAATGTACAATGTCTTCCCTCCCTGTCTCACCATAAATTGATCATATGCAGAAAACAATACCAGTATCCCGAAAAAAAAAAAAAGTGTGCTAAAAAAAGAGAAAAGAAATGAAAAAAAAATATATCAAGACCCAAGATAACACTTCATTTAATCACTGTAATTTATCACATTTGAGTTTTGAAGTCTTGCAACTTAAAAGTAACAATATCCAGAACATCACACACACACACACATTGTTAGCTCGTCAGTTACCCATAACCATCTATATTCACTATTCTTCAGAGCGGATTAGGAAGCAGGGAAGAGTAAAACAGTAAACAACACACATGTTGGGAGCAAGAGTTATCCTACTTCTTTGTGATTCACTGTTTAGTGTTCCCTGCCTCATCATAGATTTCATTTCACAGCAATCACAACCGAGGTCACTACTATTTGTTTCTGTTCTACCATTTCATATGTTCAAGATCAAAAAGGGCTATGTCAGTTTGAAATAAATGTTGATTTTTTGTTTGTTCATTTCTCCAGTTGCTGTGTATTGCGTCCAGATAAGACATGGGTCGAGTTTGGAACATCCTTCTTTGAGGTTGTCGCTCTCTTTGTTGTGTGCGCCATGTGTTCGCATTTGTGCTAGGCAATTTGATGTTGTAAGCAGCATTTGTTTGTTTTCCCTGCCTCACCCTACTTCTTTGATGCTTATTGTTTACTGTTCCCCGTTTCATCATCAGTTCCCTTTTCGCATCAATCAAACCAAGGTTACCTGTATTTGTTTTTCTTCGTCCGAGTGTTCTGTGATCAAAATCAGGATCAAAAAGGCTGTGTTAGTCTTGAATAAACCTTAATTTGTGTTTGTTACTTTCTCCAGTTGTTACGGCTGTGTATACGTGTAAGGTGCAGGACATACGGGCAAGGCTTGGAACACACATTTTGGGGATGCTTTCTGTTTGTTCCATGCGCTTTGTGTTGGCGTTTCGTGCCAGGCGATCAGCTGTTGTCAGCAGCATTTGTTTAGAGTTATTTACATGAACTAATCTCATCATGGGAGCAAGAGTTATGCTACCTGTTTGATCTTCACGATACTTGTAGACTGGCAGTAACCTTTCCCATCTCCAACTATTTATCCCTTGGCCCCACAGACTGATCTGGAGGTAAAATCATCCGTGTCCTCAGTGTTGACTGTTGGCACCACTAGGAACTAGCTGGCTTCAACACATCAACAGGATCTTGCTAAGGAGATCCTGCCCCTTCTGGTCAGTTTGGATACACTGGCCCGTTTAGGCAAAACAAGCACATCCACATCTTTCTCTTTCCTCGGGAAAGCAACTGGCTTCTTTCTTCCTTTAACACACTGTATCCCACATCATGAGTTCCTAATGACACAGGTATGTACTAAAAAGATACTGCAGCAAAAGGAACTTGTGTCTTAATTCTGTTTTTGGTTCTGTGGCCCTACACTGGTCTACTTAGCTGATCTCCCTTTACACAAAAAGGGATGCAAATCTTATTACTTCCCCACATTCATGTCAGCTCGTGTTGAATGGAAAACGCGAAGGCAAGACACTGAAATTTGATGGCTGCTGATGCTCATGAGTGACATTTTACCGTAAGTATGCAAGTGTGATGAATCAGATAATGGGATGGGGAGGGGGGGATGTCTTTTTGATGCTGACTGAAAATGGTGGCTTCTTGAGTTCTGGGGCTGCAGAACTTGTTTCCTGGGGTGAATAATGCTGAAAAAGTGATTGTCAAAGGATTTGGTTGTGACTATGTTTTTGTTTTTTGCGTTTTCTTTTCAGTTTACACTTTAGATACTTCAGTAACCACTTTACAACCGAAATGTCAAATTTAACAATCCATTCAGAAATAAAATTCACAGATTCTAAGTCTGACCTCTCCCAATTTCAGCTTCAACCACTTGAAACTTCCTTGCTCTGGAGAATGAGATTACATAATTCTACTCGGGATGAAAATCAAAATTAACGATTTCTGGATGAATAAGTTAGACATGTTTGTTTTCTCTCATTTTTTAAGGCAAATGGAGGCTGAGTTCGTGGATCAATATTCTGATGAAAATTTTTCATATCAATATCTATGACAACACTGACTAACCACAACTCGCGCTGAAAAAGAGAGGGCTAATTTTCAAGCAATTATTCATCAAGACAATGACAATGATGATGGAGATGATTTCTTAATGAAAATGTACAATTATTTCTACCACTTATGTCCAGCAGTTTGACAGATGGAAATTGCTTTCTGCCACCTACTGATCAGCTTGACTGGCCTGTACACATAGGAAGACAGACCAATACCGGTTATGGACGGGTCAGTTTTTCAGCCATGGAATGTTTTCAGCTTTTCTGCACAGGTAACATCTTTAAAGATCTGGCTGACCATGCAAAGGAAAATGCAAAATTCACGTGTACCATATATGTGTTACCTATTCGTAGAATGTTCATGACAACCATGTAACAATGACCTAATCATTTGTATGTATTTGTTAGAATAGGAACAAGCTTCATTTCTGTCTCCTGCTTTGTGACTAACCGCAACAAAAATCTTGAAGCAAAACGCACAGAAACAGACATCAAAACTAGAACCAGCTTGTTCATTGAAGTAGTCACTGTGTCATGTGCTGACAATAACGACATCAGAGACATTTAGGGGTAACTGCACAGTTTATTGTTCTGCACAATTCACGTTTTGATTCATAAGGTTAAACCTGAGCAACATGTAGCTGACATTCCACAGGTAGATCTTGTATTGCCACCATGTGAAGTCTGTAAAGGATTCAGGGACTCCCTTAATCAGGCAAGTCTAGAAAAAAAAATAAATGTCAAATATGTAGATTTCCATCCAGATAAGTGAAATCATATCTGATGTTTGACAGAGTCATCTATTCTGTAACAGCACTGCAAAATAATGAAACGGCCATTAAATTAGGAATCAAAACATGAGTGTTCTGAATACCATCTCTGTCCATCCCTCACTCCTCTCTCTTTCAAGCCTGCCACTATTCTCTTTCTATTGCGCTCGCTCTCGCTCTCTCTCTCCTTCCTCTCTCTCTCTCTCTGCACCCTTGCACACTACTTTATAAACATGTGGAAACAACAGTCAGTAAGCAAATGCCCACACCAACACAAGGTTTCAAATCATTATGATGTCTTTTTTTTTTTAACCAGTAATGTATGTTTCCATCATATTTTGTCTTGAAAGTTATTTTCACTCCAGTGAAAAGGTATTGTTCTGATTGCAAACAGTCTTGAAAGCTATTTTCACTCCATTTTAAAGGTTATTACATATACATATCAATACAAGTCCCACACAGCATCCTGTTGTCTTTTTTTTTTCTTCTTCAGCAGCAATGGCTGTATATTATGATAGATAAGTATCAAACAATACACTGTCTTAGATGCAGTTCTCCATACATTACTACAATTATATAACAAAACCAAGCAATTTCATTTTACAAGTAATTATGCTGCAAAATTGAGAAAATTATGAAACATAAGTGAATTTTTCACAGCATTTTCCTGTTGTATTCAATGACAACAAAAATAACAGAAGCATTTCACAAGCTTTTTCCTAATACACACTCTAAACTTGCACTGTTTTGTTTTCAACCATTAATGTCAGCGATGGAGTGGGGAAAGGGTGCGAGGGGGAGAGGCTGTGAGAGGCTTGTAGCTGGTCCTGCTGATAGCACCTGCATATGTCAAATCACTGGTCCCACCACATAAGTCATTTGGCAACAGTATAGTGTCTCTTCTACGGCTGCTCATGACGATCTGATTTTGACCGCTCCCTGTGAACTGTGGAACTGGGGCTGTGACAGAAACGTCCTTGGTGCAGTTATGGATAGGCAAGGCAGAATAACCGGCATGACAAAAATGCCACTGAGCATACATACAAAATAAGACAGCAAAAAAAAAAAAAAAAAAAAAAAAAAGACAGAAAATCCTCTTTCCACATTCTGTTGCAATTTTCTGATGTTTTATAGGTATGTACAAATTCAAAGGGTTTTTTTTTTTGTCCCTTTAAAAGTTTTCTGTCTAATCTGCATCAAAGCAAGTCATCTAAAACTGAGGATAAAACATGCTTTGCTGATCACCTGACCATCTGCATGTCAGCTCTATTCTTATGGTGCTGTAAATCAAACATTAAGGTATCAGCTAGAAGTAAATGTCAGAATAAAAAAAAAAAAATGAATCTGATTGTTTAACACATTTAAAACATATGATGGTGTGATTGTACAGCATTTGTAATATGTACTGATCCTCATATTTATTCTGTTACCTGTGATAAAATCAAATACTTTTAAACTCCAAACCAGTATTCATTATCTTTTTAGCCATAAAATCCTGTTCTTTTTAGATTATCAACAAAATTAAACTAATATTCCTTTTGTACTTTTTCATTCCTTTTTTCTTTTTTTTTTCTTAATTTGTTTTTGTAACTCATTACCTTTTTAGCCATAAAATCATGTTCTTTTTAAAATATCAATAAAATCAAACTAGTATTCCTTTTGTACTTTTCTTTTTCTTTTTTTTTTTCATTTTTTTTTCTTTGTTAAATTTGTTTTTGGTTTTTCTTCTCCTCACCCAATTCATCAGTGCGAGATACAAAATTTTTAAAATGTTCAGTTTTCTGCCCTTATCAAACACTTCTGAACAGGAGGAAGACTGCTTCCATCAATGCATGTGGCGTGCCTGTCTGCATGATATTTCAGCCCGTACAAACGCAAGCAACTTGATATTCTAGCAGCAGTTCCACCACCCTCAGAAAAATGCTTTAATGAGACAGAATGAACTGACAAGCAGAATCTGATGGAGGGAGGGGACATGGTGACAGCCATTTTCTGCATGTGCTTCGTCCAGCATAAAGCTCACAGCATTCTATCGCTAAAAAAAAAAAAAAAAAAAAAAAAAAAAAAAAAAATGCTTTGAGTCGTTGCTTCAGAATCAATGTATGATGTGGCTCAAGAAAACGCCACTGCAGCAGTCGCTGAAACCCAAAAGACATAGAAGCATCACACTCTGTGCTGTCCTTGCTCCCAGTGAAACGGACGGTCCCAAGAGGCCAAGTGAAGCGTCCTTCAACGAATGGAGAAGTCGACAAAGTCCAGCCCCAGGTCCAGGGCAAGGTACATGTGGTTGTAGCTGGCCGCCAGTGAGTAGACTGGACTGTTCTGGTCCCCGTTGTAAAAGAACTGCAACCCAACCATCTAGACATCAGTAACAGGTCTTGCTTGCACATGAAACGTTCACAGAACAAATTTGAAATCTTGACTGCTTGAAATGCATGATGTTCCCACACAATTTACTTTCTTTTGTGCTATGCATACGTAGCCTGGATGAACAATTCACATGAACAGCAAGTAGCCTGCACATTTGAAGGGAGGGAACAATGTAGGACAGCTGAGAGCAGTCATGGAATGGTCCTGAAAATTGACCTGTGTCATTCTTCCATTAGAAGCCAGCTATGTTATAGTAATCATCATTCATAAGGGTCCAAGAACATTCATGCACATTCTATTCAATCTGACCAAAGTGCCACAATGGGAACATGCCAGCTGATGCAAAATATCTGCCTGGACTGCGTATGTGACACACAGCAAAACAAAACCCAATGTATCAATCATCCATATGATAGCCTTCTTTTCAATAAGATTTTCTATTAAAGCCGGATTCCATGAATTAATTAACCCCTTTCATCTGTGTATTCACATGTCAAATTGCATGAAAAAAATTCACATGTTCCCCTTGAAGCAGATTTTGCATGTTTCACACTTGGAGCTCAAATTCGCTGCTTTCATTTTCAATGCACACATGAGGTTCTGCCTTTGAAATACTTGAACTGTGGGTTCAGTGTGACAAGTGTATTAAATCTACAAGAACAAAAATGAAAGACAAGTCTTAGACTTTGATACTGTGTGGTATGAGTGAGCGACGCAGACAGCTAATGAATGCTGTTGGCATATCAATACTGAGCAAAGGGTAAGCCCAAAAACTGTAGTGTTTGCTAGGTTTTTGCAGCAGCATCCCATCATTTTTTTTTTATTGGAGTTCAGGTGCAGTCAGCAACAAAAAAATACCTATTTCATTCAACAAAGTCATCTTTGCAAGAATCATGCACTATCATACACTTCCAAGAAATCATATCATCAACCTCTTTATAGGGATAAAATAGTTTTCAAATTACATTACAAAAAAAAAAAAAAAAAATCAGAAAAAAAAAGAAAAAGAAATCAAAGTGCCATAAATGCCAAGTCATCTTAAGAGATAGAAAACCTGCAAAAAAAAAAAAAAAAAAAAAAAAAGAGAGCAGAAAGGATGAAGGCAACACAGCTTACCCATCCAGTGATTAATGTGTACACTACAATTTTGTGTTGATTTTCTTCAGATTTTCAATCTCATTACCAGGTATAGAAACAGATGTGCTGTATTCATGTATGTCTGTTCAACGAATCTGATGACTAGTCAGTTTCACTGAAAACAGCCAAACTCATATACATACTCAGACAGTACACTGACAGAAAAGGCAGATTCAACATTATTCAAAAGAAGCAAATTCTGTAATGTCTGTGCCCGCCGTCAACACAAGGAAAAGACCTCCCAAAACTTTCATAGGGGTTATTCCTGTTATTCCTGCTCCTAATTTTCATTCTTGCCGTATATATATGGATGGTTCACCAACGAACTTCTTGTCCAAGAGCAATTTGGAGAAAAAAAGTACAGCTGGCGTTGCTTCATGGAACTAGGAAATCAAATCAACCAGCTGTTTCATGGAACCAGGAAATTAAATCATTTGACAAATACAGATCCTAAAAATAGATACATACTGGGTCCTGGAGGCAGAAATGAAAATCTGAAGAAAATGAACACAAAATCCACGCTCACGTACTGCTCACTCCAGGGGCAGGTTATCCTGTTTTTACCCTTTACAATTTCACAATCGGGCTGAAAATACCCTCTCCACATTGAAATGAGAGAAGCTACCTGAATGAAATGGCTTTTTTCCATGACATGACAATGTCATGAACAGAAAACTGTTTCAGCAGTCCAAGGTTCAAAGACTTGTCATGAACAACGCCTGGTGGCTACCAAGCTGCCACTTTCCTACAACCAGGCCGTCGGGGCAAGACACAGGGGATGAAAGTGGGCATATATGCATGAAGGTTGTGTGTTTGTTGACACTGGCATATCATTGTACAATTTCTTAACTACTGCATTTTTATGAATCTATATGCACATAGACACATGCACATATATAGGCAATCTGGAGTTAAGGCTCTCTCCTTTTGACACTGACTTCGAACGTGTCCTTTCTATTAAGTAGAAAATACCTAAATATTCTATGAATATTGAATAAACACTAAATTTTGTACATTTCAATTAATTCAGAAAAAAAAAAAACATCATTGGAACATAGTTGTCTTTCAAATGGAAAGTATCTACTGTGTTTTCGAATGGGGGGTCCCTAAACTCCAGGGCAGGCTCAATGTACATGCCCAAACAGTGCACCTGGACATCTGTGAGAACACCACAGCGCAGTAGTACACTAAACATCACTTTTCCTCTACACTGCAGTTGTTCACCACTCTCAACCACACATAAATGCAAAACCAGGGAAACCCATTCCCAGTGTCTTACCTGCACATCCTGTTGCTGGCGTTTGTCCCAGAGCCTGACCACCCCGTGGCGGGCAGTGCCGGTCATCATGGTGTTCTGACCATCCGACTGCAGGCAGTACACTGCCGAGTCAAACTTGTCTTCCCACATGTTGACACTGAACAATAAAGAACACAGTCAAACTTGTCTTAGTACTTTGTTCACACTGAACTTGGTCCAGTTTGTCTGCCCACAGGTTCACACTGAACAATAAAAAAACAAAGTCAAACAGGTCAAGGCTATTCTTTCTCTATGTTACCATTTGTACAATACTACACCTCAAAGTCAAATTTATTCTCCTGTCTGATTACATTCAACGATAAGATAATACAGTTAAACCTGTCCTCACAGATGGTCACACTACACAATAAAAACAATACCCAGTCAACCTTGTCCTCACACATATTGGCATTGCACCTAAGGGCAAAGGTGTATCATGCTGGTTGCATAAAAACAAATTTTACATGGGAAAAGAGAGAGCCAGATGTTCAAACAGTGTTAAGTCCACACACACACACACACACATGCAAATGCAAATGAGCAGAACAGCCATATGCACGTTGCAGCATTTATGTGAAAACTTCAAAGAAAAAAAAAAAAGATTTTTTTCCCCCATGACACTGTAAGAGACATACGGTTCTGAATCTACAAAAAGTGGTGTTTCAGAGAAGTCAAACCTGGGGACTTGAAAACATTCTTAAGTACCGACCATCCTTTACACCCTACCAAAATGTGATTAGTCAAAAACACACCCACTTTTAAACAACTGTTGTCGTCAGAAAGGGGGCTTAGCAGGTGGTGTCCTGCATATGTTTGAGCAGAACAGGCACCACTGAACACCACCAAAGTGACTCAGCAGCAGTGCAGTGTCTCCTCCAGCGAGTTGCCTCTTGATGCCTTGACAGTGACTACTCCCTTTGGACTGCCGGTGCCAGGGCTATGGCGGGCCAGGCCGGGTTATGACAGTGAACGAGGGATCCAAATAAGCAGTGTGGGTGCAATGTCACTGAGGTGGCACAAGATGGAACAGTACACACACGCACACACACACACACACAACACACACACGCACACCACACTCAGCAGTTTCAGTCTATCACATATACACAGACCACTAACCAGGTACGAGTGCGCAGATCCCACATCCGAAGGTATGTGTCATGACCACAGGTTAGGAGGATGTTGGGGGATTCAAACTTCATGTCCAAAACTCCAGACCCCCGTTTGTGTTCGTCTCCCATATGACCCAAAACTCCCCACTGAAACAAAAACTTGATCTTTAACGTAACTTGCATGATGTCAGCACCCATGCTCAAGAACCTCTGCGAGTGTGTGTGTGCGTGTGTGCGCGCGCGCGCGCGCGTGCGCATGCATGCATGCGTGCGTGCGTGCGTGTGTGTGTGTGTGTGTCTGTGTGTGTGTGTGTGTGTGTCTGTGTGTGTGTGTCTGTGTGTGTGGGTGTACAAGTTGTACAGAGTTGTGTTTGTGTGTGCATGTTATACAAAGTTGTGAGTGTGTGTTTGCGTGTGTACATGTGTGTGTGTGCGTGCACAAATACAAATATTTTATTCAGTTTTCACAAGGCCATAAGACCCATGTGAACAAAAAGTAGGCATAAGCAACCATAAAGCAGTCATGGTATTGACCGTGTTAAAATATGTACCCACTTTGATCAAGGAACAAGAAATATTCATACTTATATATGCTGATTGTTTAATTTTCTTATCTTCAAACTTTCTACCACATAAAATTATTAACTTAATTAATTTTTCAGAGGGATTTGAGCACAGCAACTGAACCTTTAAGCTTGAAGGGAATCTGTAATAATAGATGGGAATATATTTTCTACGCAGAGAGGAGTACTTTGGACAAACTAGTAACAAATGGCATAGAACTTCTGTCACATTTCCATCACACTGGCTACAGTTTGGGTTGTTAGGGTTCCCAAGTAAGCAATGCTGTTCAAAGGTAGTTTACTGCATCTTAGTAAGCAGATAGCACGACGATGTTCAAAGGATGTAAGAAGACCAATGTAGTTTGCTCCACATGTTTCAGGATGATAATTCAGCTAATCTGGGTTGGAGGAAAGAGAATCATGCCAATCTTGTCGATTTGTGTGTGTGTGTGTGTGTGTGTGTGTGTGTGTGTGTGCATTCTACCAAGTTGTGGGTGTGCGTGTGTTGTACTGCGTGTGTGCATCCGTGCGTACATGCATGTGTGTGTTTCTGTTGTACTGAGGTGTGTGTGTGTGTATGTGTACATGTGCCTCCATCCGTATGCTTGTGTACATTTTGCATCAATGTATGCGCCCTTGCTTGCTTATAATCATTTTCACATACATTACACTAATTTACAGACCTGTTTACCCTGTAACTGTTTCTGGTGTACTTTTCAACAAAAGTGATCATATTTTCTACAAACAATATGTACAAACTTCTAAATTTGTGTAAAAGCAAACCGGGGTGGGGGGAAGCATTTGTTTCCTTCTCACCTGCCACCACACTGGAGGCTTCTACCTGGTGGTAACCACCTTATCTTGCATAATCTACAATGAAAATAGTTTTTTTTAACTATTTTTTTTCTTTTTGAACGCAGATCACTTTCTAAACCTGACTCATCAGCAAGCTTAGATACAAATTCGTTGTCATGCCTTTTTTTTGTTTCTTTTTTGTTTTGTTTTTTTTTTTTTCTTTAATATTTCAGGGCACACAGTCTAACACAATATCACACACAAAAATTAGCAAGAGCTGTCACTCATTGGTCAAACCCCCCTAGTATGATTACACCCAGCAAGCACAATTACTGCTCAAGGACTTCATCTCTAGAATTTTTCTTCTTTTTTTTTAAATCGTACTGGGCAAACAGGTCTGATGTCATACATGAAAATATTTGGGAAATATCTATCTACATTCACTGCTTTCCGTACCTGCTGATGTCTAACAGGGCAATGGACGGATACACATAGCAGGCAGTGCCCACAGCCACGATGCTGCAAGGAAAAAACCATTCACCTGTGTTGAGTACAATACATCTTAAAAACGCATTTCTTCCATAATAAGCAGTATACATAATGCTCGCTCATCATATGTTGACTGAGTATGTTTAGACTATTTTCTATGATTGAGTTATGTGCACTGCACACGTGAAGCATGTGCAAGTGAAGGATTGAATGCAAGTATGTCATGATGTAATTTTGTGACGTGCCCTGAAATGGTATATTGAGTGTGTGTGAAGCAAAGGAGTTATATTATTTCTACCACATCTTCATATCTTCATTTAAAGACAAAAATCAACAGCTTCTCAGTTAGTTGACATGAGCTCTATAAATTGTTAATATCACCTCTAGAAATTCAAGCACAATAAAATAGATCTGCAACATGATTAAACTGCATCAGTTTTATCTTAACTGTCATAATATCTTAATTGTTCAGTTTTATCATAATCCCAGTTTCATCTTGTAAAGTGCTAGAGTTAAAATACATAACTAATGAAAGAGAGCAACAAGTAATCATTCAAGGAAGTAATAAGAAACATGGAAATATTCTAAAAAGTCTCTGGTCTAAAATCTAATATAAAAAAGCAATGCAGTCTGGTCAAGTAGCAGAAAAAAGTCAAATATGATGCATGCCTCAATTACACATGCTATGGAACTATAACAGTTTAAGACATGGTTACTAATGATTTAAAGAAATATGTGACAATTAATGTTGTGTAAGAATTTACAGACATATTAAAATGCTGAAAAGTGTGTGCGTGTGTGTGTGTGTGTGTGTGTGTGTGTGTGTGTGCATGTGTGTGTGTGTGTGTGCACATTCTATATTGGCTATGTAGCAATAATGAAATCTTAATTTTGTCAAAAGTAATGTTTCTGTAGCTGCTGTTGCCAGATCCACAAGATGAAATTGTGAGCGCCATACAGAAAGACATCTTACAATTTGAGTGGAATTTTAAAAATGATAGAATCAGTAACAGCAGTAGTAGTAGGAATAGTTGCAGTAATGTAGGGAATAGCTCCAGCCTAAGCCTTCCAGCTATATATATATATATATACCCCATCTTTCAATACAAATTGAGAATTTTGTGATTTGCATCACGCACTGATTATAAATTAATCATCAAAGTGAAAAAATACGTATCACTAAAATTTCTTAATGTGTCCCAGAGATTTTTTTAATGTGTATGCAGATTGTGCCATTTCAAGTTCAGGTAATTCTGAGTTCAAGAGGTAAACGACTGTAGTGCCAAAACAATGTTTACGCTTTTTAGTACTCTTTGCTGAATATGTACTTTACCCTCTTGATTCCTTGTTTTAACATATAATGAAATGAAAAGAATGTCTCAAATTTATCAGATATTTTACATGTCTTGATGAAATCAACTCTTACATAAAAACATAAATAGGAGATCACCAAACCAACAGTCTTAGTTGTGTGTTAAACCCCTTTCACATCACTTCTAATACTGTTCAATTCAAGCGGTTCATCATTTGTTTCCCTTGCACAAGGGCAAGGAATCCATTATTTAGTTACACCAGAACTGAGAAAATCCTGACTGTTAAAGAAAAATCTTTTCTTTTTTTTTTTTTTTTTTTTGTTTCAAAATCTCTCTATATCATGTTTTCTTAATCACTGCAGGAAGCAAGAAAAAGCAAATGTGTTGCAAGCAGCTGATGAGACTATCTCCCACCTATGGTATTTCATGTACAGCATCCACATCATCCCAACAGAGATGTCGCACATCAACTAGAATAAGGCAATAATCCTGCTAGGAAAGAGTTGCCTAACCTCTCCACTGGTGCCGTAACTAAAAACAGAACGGATTTAAGGAGTTCAATTTCACAGTCGTCACGAACCAGTTTCCCCATCACCTTGGGCTCCACTACAGGGTCACACTCCCACACATTTCATCAAGGTACAACTCACTTTCCACTGGGAGAGGCAGACAGGGACCACACCCTGTCTCCAATGTTGAAACATTTCTTCTCTCTTTCGGTTTCTTCAGGAAACAGGGACAGCACCTTCCATTACACAACCAAAAGCTCAGAAACTGTATCTGTACAGCAAACTGTCAAGCTTTCAACAACATTGTTAGCTGCTGTTATTTCTTTTAATGAAACTACATACATAGTGTAGCTTATGATAATAGCCGATCCTTTTCCTCGAAAACCAGATTTCCACGAGACCCTGTATAAGGTTTTCACCCCCACATCTACACACACACACACACACACACACACACACACACACACACACACACACACGCAACAAAATGTAAATAGCCCCCTAAAAATGAGTTACTTGCTTTTCAAACGTATTTTTAACCTATAGAAAAAAAAACCCTAGCCTTGCTAAAAAGTTAACCTGACCAAGACTGCAGGTGTCTGTATCCTTCAGGCCTTCTTGACAACAGGATATATCATGTAAGTAAACATAAGAGTACAACCCTGTCATGCACTCTCAGACCGGAACAGAACCTTACAGCATCATCTTCATTATCGTCACTGCCTTGCATAAAAAAGTAAAAGGCCACCTCTTCCGTGGCTCTTCATGCCCTGCTCTCAAACTGACATCAGTTTTGGTTTCCTCTACCATATCTAGCACCTCGGTGAGGCTGCAGATACTGGCAAGTTCATGGAAGAAACAACTGTTTGACAGATGTTGTGGTGCCCTCTAGAGTGTGAGGCTCACTTATGCTGGCACATGAATAAGCACCTGTTATCATCAGTAGGTGTCTAAGCTGGTGGTGTCCTGCATATGAAAAACAGAAGGGGCACCACTGAACACACCTGATGTGACTGAACACTGAAGCGTTATTTCCTTTGTTGGGTTGCCTTGCGACAACTTGACACTCACTGCTCCCTATGAATTTCTGGAGCTAAGGATGCAACGGAGACGCCTGGCTGCGGCCATGGACTGTAAGCCGAAATGAGAGGTGTGGGTATAGTGCCATCATTGTGACAACCAAGATGAGACAACACAGAACACTAAAAACGGACGCAATCAAACCTAACCCATACTTAATCCTACCCCTAACACTGTCCACCAGTTTCTGTTTTACCTCAAATTTTCTGGTATGAAATCTACCTGTCATCCATTTATGATTTCAATAAAAATGTCAACTGTTTAGAAGGTGTGGACTATTTTTACAAACATATCTGACAGGAAAAAAATATAATATACTGGGGTCTATGAGAAAAGACAGGATTCTTGATAAAAAAAAAAGTGGGTTTTCAGAAAAACTATCCCACTTTCTGAAGTTCAAGCTGGTTTGTAAGCCCACTTCTAGTTCTTTATATGCTCTATTTCACTCACTCTCACTCACTTGCACTCACTCTTGCTCTCTCTCTCTCACACACACAAACAACACACACACACACACACACACACACACACACACACACACACACACACACACACACACACACACACACTCACTCACTCACTCACTAACGAGAAAAAAGAACGCCAAAAATTACTCAGATTAAAAGCTATCATGGAACACAGCAACACAGCAACAACTACAAAAGCGGCAGCTCTAAACATTTAAAACACACTTGATTCAGTCATTCCAACCAACATGAAAAGTGCTACTGGCAGCTGACCACCGATCCAAACTTGTTTCCCTGGATACCTTGAAAAAATGATGGATACCTTGACAGTTTTGTCCCTGGAGCCAGACACGATGACATCATCAGTGACATCTACAGACTGAGAGTCGCTGTAGTGAGCATCTTTGTGGTACAGCAGTTGCACACCTGATGAGGCTTCCCAGGTACACACGCCACCTCCTCTGCAACCATGCACTGCATGGTCAAGCAAAAAGCCTTGCAAACTGGCATCTAAATCAGCATTCTGATACACTGAGTCACCCCCTGGATCAAAGATCTGACGCATCACAGCCAGGTAAGCCAGCTCACTACTATCAGAGCTGGGTGACAATGTGTTTTTTTTGTGTGTGTGCTGTGCATCTGAAACTCAAGACTGCTCCTATCCTATTCCAAGCATCAAAATGATTCTGATGCCTGGATCAATCAATCATGAAATTCTTGTGATGCAAGTTAGTACAAGACAAGAATATATCTTGTGTGTGTGTGTGCGTGTGCGTGTGTGTGTGCATGTGTGTAGAGGATAGAGGAAGGGTGAGAGGGGAGGGGCAGTGGCGGTGTAAGTCCAAACTTGCTCATACACCCTGTGCTTGGCAGAAAAGCCAACACAAAGCACACAGACCAATCAACTCTTGCTCCCATCATGAGATAACTAAACACCCATAACTCTACATGACTGCTGCTCATGACACCAAATCGCCTAGCAGAAATGCCAACACAGAGCACAAAGAACAAACAAGGTGACATTCCTAAAAAAGGACATTCCAAGTTCGCAAATGTACCCTGCACCTGACATTTTTATTCACCAACAAGTGGAGAAATGAACGATCTGTGTTTATGTAATTTGTGTTTGTTCATTTCTCCAATTGCTGTTGCTGTGCACATATGTTAGGTGTAGGGTATATGTGCAAGCTTGGATCATCCTATTTGGGGGATGTCTCCTTGTTTATTCATGGTGCTTTGTGTTGGCATTTCTGCAGGTGATTAGATGTTGTAAGCAGCAATCGTTTACAGTTACAGGCACATAATTATTTCATAATGGGAGCAAGATTCATCCGACTTCTTTACTATTTACTGTTTACTAATCCCTGTCTCATTTCAGATTTCCTTTTTTCTTTTAAATGCTCCTGTCTCCCTGTACATAAAAACAGTCCCAGAAGTGTGTATCGTCTTCCCCAGAGACAGATGAGTCATTTTGAGACTTGCAGAGCCGCATGTGTTCTTTCCTGAGTCACTCTACAGTCAATAACCAGAAAACGATTTTCCACATGTGGAACACCAGCAGCAAGGACGCTCATATGTGACATAATGATGATGAGAGCAGCAACCTTCCTGAATCTTTGCAGTTCAATGCATACTGCTGATTTTGTGTACACACACACACACACACACACACACACTCTCTCTCTCTCTCTCTCTCTCTCTCTCTCTCTCTCACTTGCACACACACACACTGAGTATATACATACATTTATGCATAACATTAACAGTTCCTTTTTCTCTTTTGCTTTAATCTTATTCATTATCTGATTTATTCCTTTACAAGCTATTTCAAAATCTATTAAAAGATCAATTTAAAATAATCATTCTCTCTGAGTTTACAAAAATGTCCATTTCATTAAAACAGAAAGACAAAAGATCCCCCTCCCCCTAAAAAAAAAAAAAAAAAAAAAAAAAAAATTTGCCCTCAAGACTCCACGACTCATATGGAGACTGACCTGCAGCCACTGACCACGATGCCATTCTTGACAACGAATCGAGTCACATCAGTCGACAATCCCAGGAGTGTTGCTCTGGGACTCTCCCGCAGAAATCCATTGCCCTGATGGTGAACTGCTGGATGACGTTGGCTTTGGACACCAGCAATGTATTCTCATTTCTCTGCAGCCACGGCAGCAGTCTGCACAGAGTCAATCCACTGCTTCTGTGACCAGAATGGAGCACCACAGTAACATCTACATCGCCCTCATCCTCATCAATCCTCATTAAAACATTTCTTTGAATCTCAACTTGTGCGGCCCTCATACCCTACTCTCATGGTGACCTCAGTTTAAGTTTCCTCTTCACATCAACGTTCACGACATGTTCAGGTAAAAGTCATGATTATTTCTTGCACGTTCATAGGACTGCAAATGGACAGAAGAAGAGGCATGCACAGGGATACTAACTCATGCTGGCTCCACAACTAAACAATTATTTTTGTTAGCAAGGCCTTCACAGTTGGAACCCAGCCCACAGTCACATGGTTAAAGAGTTTGCCTGTGGAGCTGATGGTCATGAATTCAAACCACTTGTGGGGTCGGATTTTTTCAGCTTGAAAACCCCTCTCTGTCCCGCCATCAATGAACGCCTACCTGGTTCAGACTCAATTCAGGTAATGCTAAAGGCAACAGGTGGATGGGCCAGCTACCTTCCATCACTCCTTGCTCTAGGCCTCTGGGAGTTCACTGCCTCTGTAGGCAATAGGCTATGGGAACTTTCCTTTTTTTTTTTTGGGGGGGGGGGGGGGGGGATATTGGATAAGACCAAACATCACTTAACACCACTGAAGTGACTGCAGCTGTGCCGCCTCTCCTCAGGTGGGCTGCCAACTGACAACCTGCTACACCTGTGGACTGTTGGTGCTAGGGTAACGCCAGCCTAGCTGTGGCTGGCTGTGAAATGGCTTGAAGGAGTGGCATGCAGTAATGACATCAAGTGGGCATGAACAATCACAACAAAAAAAAATATATACATACATATCCATTTATTGTTGTTTTTTTTAATTCACAGGAACTACATAGCAAGGCCAATCTTCTTACAAAAAACACACACACACACACACACACACACACACACACACACACACACACACACACACAACAGGAGGACAGATATCAAAGTTTAAAAACATTTTGTTTTGTTTTGTTTTGTTTTTGAGAACAAGGTCAAAATGATGGCCAATGATTTGCTTGCTGGGCAGCTTGCCACAACCACTTTCAGCAAGATTTTATAGAACACAACAGAAAAAAGCATCAGTTGTATGAACCATGTTGTTGCCAATGAGTCAGCAGATCCGATTTCATATTAGAAGCAGATATCATGATAGTTTATGTGTAACAGGATTGGACTTAAGTAAGTGTGAGGTGGGGGTGAGGCAGAATTTGACACCAAGGGTCCTGGTGGCTGTGACAGCCCCTGATAAGGAACAAGATAAAGAATATAATCCAGCACACACACCAACTTTGAAAAAAAAAAAGTAAAGAAATAGGAAGGGAAACAAGGGGACCGGGGAGAGAGGGGGGGGGGGGGGGGGTCAATGCAAAATGTCAGAACTCAGGTAACCCTATCTAACCCCTCTCTGTCCATTGGGCATTGCCCTATGTCGTATCAATACTTAGGCTGATTTTTACAACATGACCTTTCACCTTTTTTTTTTTTTTTCAAAGGGTCTCTGACAAGAATCCTCGTTTTAAAGCATGTTATTGTTAAGGAACTGACAACATTACTTTTTTCTTTTTCAAAGGAACTATGACAAGAGTAGTAGTTTTTTTTAAGTATGTTGTTGTTAAGGAACACTGCAGAATTTCTGTCCTCTGGCAAACACAAAAATCAGCATTTCACTTCATTCAAACAAGCTTGATGTACAGCCCTAATTGACTGGCTGATCTATGAACCTGTCCTGCAAAGGGAAAAAAAAAAAAAAAAGAGAGGGAGAGCACTCCCTGGTTTTGAATTACTCAGCCTGAAGGTTTTTCCTGTGACTTTAAACGTATGTTTTATGTCGCAGGAATTCTTGCTGTAGTTTCAGAACATAATCTTGCTCCTATATTTTTTCCCTGTCCTTGTTCACAACCTTTCATTCTTTTCCCGTATTTAATTTCTGCAGAGAAGAATCAAGAAACAAACTGTAAGCTCAACAACTGGAATTATCTTTTGTTTTTAAAGTAAAATGCAACAGGTGCTTAAGCAAGAATGCAGAATTTAGAAAGCACACTGACAAACAAAGTACAGGACAAAACACAATGCATTTCGACCTCTTGAGTCTTCTTCATGCAAAAACAAATAACATTTAGGACACTGAAAATGAAGAATGAGAAACCACTTATCTTCTCATATTCAGCACAAAATCAAAATGGCCGCAAGTGAGGGACAATGAAAATGAGTAGTGGCTTACAGCGTTCACAAGTACATACAGAGAATCCAGACCTGACATGAAATACAACACAACAAAGGGTATCAGTCAGTATGAATAATGTTAGTTTCAAAAAGGAGTGACTGAGGGCAGAATATGAAGTAAAATTTTAGAGAGACTCAGAGAGAGTTATCGCCACGGACAAACAAAGTACAGGACAAAACACAATGCATTTCGGCCTCTTGTGTCTTCTTCAGGCAAAAACAAATAACATTTAGGACAGTGAAAACCCTGAACGAAAAACCACTTATCTTCTCATATTCGGCGAAAAAAAAAAATCAAAATGGCCGCAATAATGCAGAGATTAACATTTTTGTCAAAGCTTCATTGTTATTGTGCAAAACCATAAGTATGTGTCCAGTTCCAAATGGCTGTAAAGTCTTTCTTTTCTTTTCTTTTTTTTTCATGCAGCTAATGCTGAGTGCCACTGACCTAAATCATAACATTGAAAAAAAAAAAAAACCCTCCAGCTCTGAAAAAAAAAAAGGACTCGAAGTCTAAACAAACAAACGCTTCCACCCGATTCTCAGCATACCACTGACTTGGTTTTTACCCTTTCAGTTTCGCTGTGTACTGCCTGCATATGAGCATCAGCATTATGCTCCATTCACAACCTATTGCCATCACAAGGCACCACAGTGTCAGTACAGAGCACATAAAAAAAAAAAAGATAAAACCCTTTTCTTCTAATCTTTAGCTACTTTTAGCTATTAGAATAGAATTCATCTTTTTAAAATGTTGATGATCAAACTAAGTCAGTGGCCTCATATATTCAAGAAAAATTTAAACAAACTGTTAGACATGCTACATAAGCTGTCGTGAGTACTCCACATGTACGGATAGAATTAACTGAAACTAGATAATTCAAGAAATATTTTCAGCTGGGAAAAAAAAAATCATGAGCTGAAGAAAATGAAGACACTTAATGTTTAACTTTAAGTATTTTCAGTCATGTAAAAAAAAAAAAATTGTATCAACCGCTCAATTAAAGCCTTAAGTGACTAGTAACACTATGTGGTATAATTCCCAATTATAGTAGTAAATCTTAACTTTTTCTTTTACATATTCCAAGTGTGTGTGTGCGTGTGTGTGTGTGTGTGTGTGTGTGTGTGTGTGTGTGTGTGTGTGTGTGTGTGTGTAGCTGTGTTTCATTAGGCAAGACAGAAGGTCAGGGGTGGGAAACAGTGGAAGGCAGCTGAGGTAGGTCGGTAATAACAAGAGCGGAAAGGCATCTATATTCATGACTGAATGAGTGAAATGAAATGAGAGAATTACAGAGAGTACTGATTAACAGATTTAATTTTCTTCAAAAATTCTTTTCCTTAATGAAATGCCAGTGGTTTGTTGGTGATTTTTTTTATGCTTGTTTGTTTGTGTATTTTTTTTTTTTTTTTTCATGCTAAAACTATCTGCCAGACCCTTACATATATACGAATTTAAATTAACGCCATCCCAACTGAAACTGGTTATGAGCATACATTCAGTCACATGGCAGTTAACACAAAAAATGAATACAGGGTTTTCAAACAGTACCTGTGTTTGTATCTTAGTAGCCAGTGTTCACGACGGTGACCATTTTCCCAATTGTAGGACACTCTGCAGTGCTCTTTTAGACTCCCTGGGCTTCTGCTGGTCCTGAAACAAGACATGTATGTATTTCAAGATGATGATGCACTATGTTTTCAATCTGATGAAACAAAACTAGTACTTCAGTATGATAATGACTGTCTGATGAAACAAGAATGTATACGATGATGCACTATGCTTCAATTGGACGATGTCAAACATGATCTATCCATATCCACAGTCAGAGATCAATCACTCTTCCCATTGCAGATGAATTAATTTTTGCATTCAATGCCCAAATAATCTGGATGTTATTTCAACTGAAAAATCATGTATTTAAAACTGTGGCGTTTGCTATTATTGACTGTGAATGAACAAGATCCAACCATTACTGTTAAAACTGGTATAAAAACGAAGTCTTTGGGAGCTTCTCTTTTCACTTCAAGTGTGTGTGTGTCACTGTGTGTGTGTATATGTGTGTGTGTGTGTGTGTGTGTGTGTGTGTGTGTGTGTGTGTGTGTGTGTGTATGTGTGTGTGTGTGTGTGTGTGTGTGTGTGTGTGTGTGTGTGTGTGTGTGTGTGTGTGTGTGTGTGTGTGTGCATGCATGTGCGTGCACATGCACACATGCATGCGTGCATGTATGTGTACATGCTTTATTATGATCATTGTTACATTGAAAGTACTCATATACTATCTAGTGCTTGTGCTCTAAGCACTTTGAAGTCCACAGCATCATAAAAACAATGGGCTCCATACCTCGGTTGAGCCAGCTGAACAGGTGCCTTAAATGTACTACATTCAGTTGTTTCTTGTGTTATTCAACTGAGTATCAGTCACTGATTCACATTTTTTTGCTCATTCTTTTGACTTTTTGTGGAGGAGGATGCATACAGTGCATACAGTATCAGATTATCTATTTATGTGTCATCCAATGATCCATATCAACAGCCTGACTGGCCTCCTCTTCAGAAAGTTGTTGAAGGGATTTCACGTGTGTGAAAGATGTTATGCATGTGTCCATACATGGAACCTTGGTTCATAGTCTCATTCAAACAATCAATCAAAAGACTTATAACATATCAGGAAACCAAGTTATGATATTAACTCTAAGGAAAAATCCCATCTAGAAAGTTCTACCAAAACAGCTCAGCAACGATCTGAACTGCAACTAGTGCAAGTGTGCAACCAGGATCACTAGAATCACAAATCTGGCGCCTTACCAGTTACCAGCTGAGCTATTCAGGCCATGAGCTTGTGTATGCATGTGTGCATGTGTGTGTGTGTGTGTGTGTGTGTGTGTGTGTGTGTACATGTGTGTGACTGTGTCTGTTTCTGTGTGTTTGCAAGAATTCATATAATTCTAAGCATCAGACATCAAACACTGGACCAACTACACATGTATGAAAATGACAGTAACCTCTTCAATCAAATAAGCATGATCGCGATGATTCACAAGGTCATACACAGCAACCAACGTTTATCACAATATCAAACTATCTTGGTTATCTTCTTTCATGGACATGCAGATAAAGTTATTTCACTCAAGCATGTAACTGTAAGCGCCTGATTTCTCATTCACAGTATTTGCTGCAGTGCTGTGAAAGCAGCTTCCCATTCAAGAGAACTAATAATCTAAATTCATGTCTATTCCAAAGCATGCTGCCAAAGAAAAAAATCTGAAGTTGCTGTTGAGGCAGAGTATACTCTATTTTTACTGCTCTAGACCTGTGAAGGTCAAATAAATCAAGACTTTTCTATGGACATGCACCTGGATAAAGAGAATAGTCACCATCTGTGAACTAAAATAATAATAATATTATTAATAAGTTTAAATTCTGGTCAACATCAACTGATCCAGCCAGCAAAATTAGGTTGATTTCTAAATCTAGTTTTGAACATTACGAGCCCAAACTATCATAAGTTGAAAATCAAACAAACAAAAAAAATTTAAGTATTCTGAATATTTCAGTTCAGTTTAAACAAAGAAGCACTTTGAATGATTTCAGTTCAGTTTAACTTGCCAGCAACAATCCACATTTTTCTTTTGTTTTGAGATGATTTTTTTCTTCAAATTAATGTACCTGATAAGTAAAAACAAGATGCAAAGCATATATATATATATAAACGTACTCCCAACTCTCCACTGAAAGGTTTTAAAAACCTGTGTTTGTGACATTGGAAATTTGGGGATTTTGAATCTGCACTCTTTCTCTTTTCCGTGTTGCTTCAAGCAGCTGTGACTGTGCTTGTGCTGTTGGAGCTTCACTTCTTCGTAGAGATCTTCATTCTCCATTACATCACTTACATATGGAAAGAGTCTCTGATTTGTCACAAGATCACCCAAACTGCTTATAAATCGGCCAAGTACTTTCTGAGATATTCCATAAAGAAGAAAAACCAATTGGGGCTGTTATAGCCGTTAGTAACGGCTATTGTGGTAAAATGAAACATCAGGCATCATCCGTGACCCATATACGTACAAATTTTCAGAAAAATTGGCCCAGAAGTTTTGTCTGGAGCGAGTGGAACACATCTTGACCACGGACACATTTACAGACAGACAGACAGCATTTCTCCTTTCCCACTGTAAAGTACTCCCTGTTCTATAAGAACTGGGAGTACAAAAACAACAACCCAAAACCCTGTTCTGACATGGATATGTTGAATTACTCAATTAGTGTGAATGGAACTAGTGGGTTTATTCTTGTTATCATTCATCCTCACTTAATGTACAATTTTCTCTCTCTCTCTCTCTCTCTCTTGCGCTCTCTTGCGCACGCGCATGTGTGTGTGTGTGTGTGTGTGTGTGTGTGTGTGTGTGTGTGTGTGTGTGTACACATCACTGTGTGTGTGTGTGTCAGTGTAAGTGCATGCATGTGAGCACATCAAACTATCATGCGAGAGAACTATCCATGGGGGAAGGGTGGAGAAGATAGGAAACAGGAGTGAAGGTGAAGTCATCATCATCATCATCATCCAGTTGACGTTCTCAGTCATCATGTTGACTATTCTGACGTTTTTGAATGTGGGTTGATGCAGCAAAAAAAAAAAAAAAAAAAAAAAAAAAAAGCAGCAGAGTTTCAATGTAGTTTTCTTGCTCTTGACACAAATGTGTCAAGAGTCTTTGCCTCGACTACTGTATCAGGCAGGGCGCTCCACTCCTTTATACTTTATAGTATGTGGGTAAAAGGACCCCTGTCAATACAAGGTTTGGCACTGTAGTTGTTTGTGTGTGTGTGTCATTTATTTAACGTCTTTCCATGAAATCGTGATATATTAGATGACTGTAGTTGTTTAAGTTGCTGTTCATGTCCTCTACGTTGACGGGTTGGAGCAGGAATCAGCTGGGATCTGTCCATGCAGACCAAACCATGTATGATCTTAAACAGTCATATAAAAAAAAGTCATATAATTTATACTCTCTCTCACTGCCGGAAACATTGCACAGTGACATGTCTGGAAAGTCGGCAAAAAAAAAAAAATTTGCTGTCGACACCGTGTCTCTGCAATATCGGAACATTGCGCAATGGGGGGAGGGGGGGGGGGGGGGGGGGGGGGGGGGGGGGGGGGGGGGGGGGGGGGGGTGCAGTGTCATGCAATATATTTGACAGAAAAAGAAAAAAAAAAAAAAAACGAAAAAACTGTACTATCACCACATGGCGCTATTGAGACACTGCGACAAAAATAAATAGTGCTATCAACTTGTTGTGCCACGGGATAACGATGCAGTAGTACGTAAGCATTGAAGTAACCGTCGTATTTGCGGCGTTGAACTCAGTTATCAGTCTACCACAAATCTAACCAAACTTGCTATAACTATGACAAGCACCTCTTACTACTTACCGATAGTCGAATGACCGCATCAGCACGCGCTCCTTTTCATGTGGCAGCCACACACAGTCGGCAGAGGCCAAATGCCTGAAGCATTTGCAAACACGACATAAACTTGCACAGAGCTCCCATGACTCAAGTACCGAAAGATAATAAACCATACGTCGTCTGGAAGTTCCTGAACTGTGCAAGACTGGCTGCACGAGCCAGAAATGTTGGTGAAAACTGGATTCTTCCCGGCCTTAGGCGACTTTCCATCACGGTCATTTCTACGATCCGAAAATCGCCTGGGCCCACACGTCGCCTTCGAACTCTGTCGTCGCCTCTCCATTTTCTTTCCAAACTGAATTTCACACAGAGTACTGTGGTGATACTAATGATACCCACGACAACTGCTCATTCATTTTAGAGTCAACTGTATATTAAAAATAGGAATTACGAATGTGATGTTGCAATCTTAACAACAGTCTCCATGTTGCAATGACGTGTGTATGTGTGTGTATGTGTGTGTGTGCGCGCGTGTTGTTGAGTATTTCCTGTGTGCATTTGTGTAAACGTTTACGCACATATCAATGATGTCACGAGAAAATGTGAAGAATCGAACCTGCATGGCTATCGCAGTGGTAGGTGGAGGAGGGAAAAAAAACTCTTCAAACTAATTTCATTTACTTCTTTGGAAGAAAAGGAATTCATATATAGCAACAAAAATCAGTCTAAAAAATAATGCGTAATCCATATGAAAGGAAAGACTTACATTAGGAGAAATTCACTCTAGGCCATGTGTTTCAAGCTCGTGTAACTTACCGTTCTTTTCTTATTTATCCCTTCTTTTTCTTTTATTTTCTTTAATTGTGCAGTAACAAAAGTGACCACCTGTACACCGGATAGAACTGAAAATTCTCCTCAATCCTTGATTTCAGTCTAAGCTTCGGTGATTTAGACGGAAATGTTCCAGAAATCTAAACAAAGTAACTTCCATATAAGGAAAAGCAAACAAACTCAGGATATGGCGCCAGAATGAATTTATTATACACATACATCCATCACACTGCAATCAGAAATAACGTAGAATATACATGTACGTACACAACAAATTGGCACAAAGTCTTTAAAGGTGTGGTGACTGCAGGCGGAAACTGAAATAGCATTAAAGGAAAAATTAGCCTACTGTGCTGCCACCGAAGAACAAACAAACCGCATAACAAACACTACGCATTTGGTTCTTTTTGTTTTCCTTCCAACAAGACGAACAACATTCAAGACAATGAAAACGAAGGATGAACCGACAGTCACTTATCTCCTCAAACTGGGCGCAAAAAGGGTGTGGAATGATCGAATGATTCTCCTGGACTGCAACCCAGACTGAATCGTCATAGTTTATCTCATTTCCGTTCTTATGTCAGTAGAATACCCCTAGAAAATATGAACTGTGAGCTCTGCTAAACAACCCTAGATGAGCCCCCCACTTCGATGTGACTAGTCGGGTTGGAAGGTGTCTTCGATGGACAGGACTCAGGGAGAGTTTAATGTTGACTGTGATACAGCAACTTTTCGGATTAATTAAATTCACTTCCACCCACTCACCCTCTCTCTCTCTCTCTCTCTCTCTCTCTCTCTCTCTCTCACACACACACACACACACACACACACACACACACACACACACACAAGTGGTTGATATAAGAACTTTCCAGAACTAAAGGAAATCTTAAATAAGGCCAGGAATAGTAAACAGTAATAACGAATGATAAGATAACCATTGCACCCATGGTGAGATAATTTACACCCTTTTACTCTAAACGATTGCTGCTCACAACACAAACGCCTAGCAAAAGTGACAACACAGACCAAACAAGAGACATCAAGTCAAGTCAAGTCAAGTCAAGTCAAGTCAAGTAAACTTTATTATCTCAATTTGAGAAATTAATTTATGGTCACACACATTCACAGCAAATAAACAATAATTTAGCCACATTACCCATTTTTCTCACATATGACATACAAATCAATGGACAGGGGAATAAAACTTTGTTTAAATCTGACACTTCTGCATTTAACCGATCGATATCTTCGTCCTGACTGAAGAAGGTCATACTGATTTGCAAGAACGTGGGTCTGGTCACACGTAATCTTCTTCGCTTTACAAACAACACGGCGGCACCTGTATAGCTCACTCAGACTTTTTTTGTCTCTCACCAACGATTTTTCCTCCCACGTTCACCACTTTCTCAAGCACATTTCTGCTCTTCACAGTCAACCCACCATACCAACACATAAATGAGAAAGTTAGAACAGATTCCAAGAAGCATGAATAAAATGTCCGAAGAATGTCAGTATTCACATGAAATGATCGCAGCTTGCGAAGACAATATAATCTGGTTTGACATTTTTTGTGGACATACTCAACATGGGATTTAAAATTCAGCTTATTATCTATAAAAAAGTCCTAAATATTTGTATGATCAACACGTTCTACTTCAGCACCTTTGATAAAAAGTGGTGGTACAGCTTTTGGATTCTTTCTAAAATCAATCAACATTTCTTTCGTTTTTGTTACATTCAGATCAAGATAGTTATGATCGCACCAGTCAACAAATCTTTGAACCTCCTTGAAGTAAACAGAATCAGAGTTGGAAAGATCCACAAGTGCTGAGTCATCTGAATATTTAATGTACAAAGTTGAATCACTTCCTGAACAATCATTTGTGTACAGAGTAAAAAGCACTGGTGATAAAACAGTACCCTGGGGTGCGCCAGTTGAAATGACTCTGGAAGACGAAACAACACTTTGATATCGAACAGACTGTGTCCTCTGTGTAAGAAAATCATTATCCAAAATGAGCTTGTTACCCACATTTATGTTAATGAGTTTCTTTGCCATCAGATGTGGTTGTATGGTGTTGAATGCTGATGAGAAATCAATAAAGAGAAATGCGTACAAAGGAGGCAGGTTTTTCGAGGTGTGAAAGCATGATGGAGAAGTGTGAGTGTGGCATCATCTGTTGATCTGTTCTGTTGGTATGCGAACTGAAACGGGTCTTGGTACTGTGTAGTATCTTTTAAGACATAATCGAGGACAATTCTTTCAAGACATTTCATTGCAACAGATGTGAGGGCAACTGGTCGGTAATCATTTAAACAGCTTGGGTTGCGTTTTTTGGGGAACAGGACATACAGTGGCATTGAGTGTGCCTGGGAGCATGTGCTAGAATCGTACTCAGTAAGAGGAGACGATTCTACAACTGGCGACGAGGAGAAAAAAGCAGAAGAAGAAGTGAGCGCTGATCTTCAACCATCGATCCAACTGAAAAACTTAAGTGCCGGTGCCAGAGAAGTCTGCAAGTGCTATGGCGGACATTCCGTGTGTGTCGAAGTTTGTGCCAGAGGGTGAACCGAGCCAAGTTGCAGGAAGGTGGAAGAAATGGAAGAGAGGCTTCGAAGTTTATGTGACAGCAGAGGACAGATGCAGGAGGGGCAGAAAAGAGCTCTACTGCTACATTGTGCCGGGTCCGAGGTACAGGACATTTTTGATACGTTTTCTGATGAAGAGAAGGGAACGACATTCCAGCATGCGATGGACGCTCTATCAAATTATTTCACCCCTCAACAGAACCCCGTCTCTTTGAGCGTCATGTGTTTCGCCAACTCAGGATGAAAGAGGGTGAAACAACATTGCAGTTTGTAACGAGACTGCGTCAACAGGCCCAGCATTGTGATTTTCATGACCCAGATCAACAAATCAGAGACCACGTCATTGACCAAACGAGGGACAGACAGACGTTTAAGAGGCAAGTTGTTGGAAAAAGGGGATCTCACCCTGACCCAACTCCTTGAAACTGCACGTGCACACGAGGCTGCAGCATCGCAAGTCAGCGCCATGGAGCAGTCTGCCAGTCACGTGACCAGAGACGACGCCCGATTGGTCGGTGCTGTGGGTAGCAGACGATCGACAGACGAGCGCAGCAGTTTAAAGGGGCTACACAGACCACGCCAGCTAGACAGTGGGGCCCAAACAGGGTTCACATGCTTCCGTTGTGGAAAAAACTGGCCACTTGGCAAAAGACAAGAACTGTCCCGCCAAAGGAAAGAAGTGCAACAAGTGCAACAAACTCGATCATTTTGCATCTGTGTGCAAGTCAAAGACTGGGGGAAGAAAAAATGGAAGACTGAATTTTTGCGCGAGACTGAGAGTGAGGATGATACAGTGTCCGACTGTTGAGTTGAACCGAAACTTGTACAGTCACAGACTGTCTATTTGAGTGCTTAACTGCATCTTAACACATTTTGTCTCAACAATGACCGCGTACTAAATTGTCCAGTAGTAGAGCTTCTATTCTAATGAAGTATTTTGGCATCGCTTCCTACTTTGAGGGCAAGATTTTGCGTCCTTCGTTTCAGCACAAAGGTCTGTTGGTTTGTTGTGTGGACAATCAATCACCTACAGTCACATTTGTCATTATGCTTGGAGTAACGGTTCAGTATATGATGTGAGTGTATGATGTGAGTCTAAATTCAAGTGTGTGCCAGACGACAAGGTTTACAGGAACAATTAAAGGTAAATTGAATCAGAATGTGACTTTTGGTGGGAGAGATTTCCTGTCAGTGGCTTCAGTTCTTGGGATTTGACAAATACAAGTTTTGCAGTGACTTCTGTAGTGGTGACCCGTGTAGTCATGTTTTATCTGTGTTGTTGTTGTTCTTGTGTGTGACTGTGTGTGTGTGTGTGTGTGTGTGTGTGTGTGTGTGTGTGTTTTTTCAATTGTGTTGTATTGTCTGTGGAGTGAACAATTCAACAGGAGAGTTCAGAAGATCACAAAATTCTTTATTTCTTGTAATGTTGATAATTTGCAAATCCACAAGAACACATCATGACAATGCCATGCACACATATCAACAACGCTATGTGATACTTGAGTAGTAAATTCTGACATGCCAGCCCGTGACATGTTTAATTATTCACATAGAATATGAAAATGTCTCATAAAAATGACTGGTCAAGGAGACAATGTCTCATTGGCATTTTAAATCCATCCCTGAGATGGGATGAAATATACTAGCATTGCTTCATAATCAACCACTGTTCAGCCCCTGTCTCACTCTTCCCTAAACGACCTACATAACTATCTTTGCTTTAGTTGCCTAGATGTACAAAGAGTGCATTGATATTCATCACCGCCTGTTGTTTGGTCACACTGGACATGCACCCATCCTTCACATGAGTTGCACTGTCGCCAAAGTATTTCTTCAGCAGTGCCTTTATCCTCTTTGCACAGACATACAGCACAAACATTTGGTGTGATTTGACTAAGTTTCAGTTTTATTTCCTCAGTTTGCTTTGAATCAGGTTTGCTAAGTCTAAGTCTACTTCTGCCTGGTTTTCTTTTCGTTTCGTTGCATAGAATTTTCTCTGTGCTTCAAAGTGTTTGTTTCCAGTAACTGGTTCTTTTACTTCAAACTTTATGTCAGGCTTGTCACATGTTCTTAATGCTTCAAAACCTTTGGCAATTGATAATGCTGATGAGACATTTGTAATAATACTTTTCACAGCATCAATGTTTTTTTGTGTGCTTTGTAAAATCTATCAGATTATTCAGTGCTTGCAGTGCCTGTGTGTGCAACTGATTCAAATCTAAAGAACTTGGTGGATCTTTCTTGCATACATACTGTGCAAAATCAGTATCATTCCCAGTGAAATTTTCATCATGTGCATTCCTCTCATTGTCAGGCAAAATGTCTTCATCAGCCTGATCAGGTTCCTCCTTTGAATTGTCACATGTTCTGCTGTTTGCCCTGGCCATTTGAACTGCATGTATATGTTTACAGGGTATCGTTCGAGTTAAAAAATCCACACATGTGCATGAAAACATGTGAGGGCAAACACCACAATCTGTGCAGGTCTGTTTACACTTGCATTCTGGACAGGTTTCATTTGGGATTACATAATACTGCACATCATTGCGCTCTGCAGAAAATACAATCCATTCAATACCATGTTTTTCAATATCTTTTATGGTCAAAGCACTCTTATGTCTGATAAGATTTCACGGAGCCTGTGTGTCATCTTCCCCCCATATGGCATTTATGCAGCTGTTCACAAGCTTTGTCTCTTGCAAGCTGGAGGAGAACGAAGAGGAGACTATCAACACGTTTGTTCTGCTTTCTTTGAAATAGATATCTTTCAACACACGATGGAATGATTCCACATACATGTTGGTGTTCGCAAAAAAAACCCTTACGAAAACATGCTGCCCAATACAAAACTCTGTTTTCTCTGACGTATTCACTTTGGAAATAATTATGGAAATTTGAAAGTTCTGGTTACAATATTCTTCAAATTCTGTCATTTTTTTCCGGAAAATTCCCTCCTCTACCTCACTTCTCAACATGCACAACATGTAATACAGTTGAGCCTGCTCCTCCGTATCTGGCACTGACTCTCTCAGTTTCTTTCTCCAAGCTTTATCCACATGCCAGGTACAATATAATCTTCTCTTAGGCACTGGAAATACTGCACACCAGGCATTATAGAATGAAGATGCTAAGTCACTCATAAAAGTGTTTGTCTGATAATCCT